>VDFB02124195.1:0-11901 GCA_007258455.2 Sequoia sempervirens | reverse complement strand
AGAATTGCAAGGCAATGGAACCTCAATCCAAACCTTGCCTACTCCACCCAACCACAGATGAATTTTAGGTTACCTAGATCGCCTACTCCACCCAACCACACATGAATTGTTCATTGAGAGAAGTGTTATGTTCCAAGAGAGTCTTGTCGACTCTATACTTGACATTTCTCTTACTTTTTACTCACTTGGATTTAATGATTCATCTAACTCAAGCCATCCACAGTAGATTCCTAAGGCAAAGTCTTCTTCCAATTCTAATAGCGAGGATAATTATGGGAAGTCACCTTCATCTACTTATAGACATGTTTTGGAGGATGACGTTTTGGCACCTGACTCACCCATTTGGGCAAGACAAACACTTTAAAGTGCAAGTACTTGGGTAGAGAATCCAGCAAATGGCAAACATAGTCGATCAAACTATCAAGGTGGGCCACATGCCTTCTTTTCCACAACCTCCAATCCACAAACATTCTAAGAAGCATCAAGCATTACTAATAGTGTTATGCATGAGGAATATGATTCCTTAATCAAAAATCACACTTGGGACTTGACTCCACTTCCTAAGGGAAGGAAAATGGTTCGATGTAAGTGGATATATCAAACCAAGTTTGTTGCAAATGGGTTGGTTGGTAAGTACAAGGCATGTTTGGTTGGCAAGGGTTTTTCACAAGTTGTTGGCATTGACTAAACAGAGACCTTTGCATGTGTATGACTTCAATCCAACTTACTCTTGCTATTGCCACAACACATAGTTGGGATGTGCATCAGATGGATGTGAAGAGTGCTTTTCTTCACGAAGATCTTGACGAGGAGACTACATGGAACAATCACCAAGGTTTATTCAGGATTCATCATTAATTTGCAAACATAGGAATTCCATCTATGGCCTTAACAGGCCCCTAGGGCTTGGTATGCCAAGATGTTGGTATGCCAAGATGGATTCCTTCCTCCAGGCTTCAAGTTTCACTCGATGCCATTCAGATCCTAATGTATATATCTTGTGGTAGGATAATTCACTATTGACACTAGTACTTTATGTTGATGATCTTTTGATCATCAAGAGCTCTTAATCTGCTATTGCAGCAATGAAGTCAACTCTGCAGGACAAATTTGACATGACAAACTTGAGTTTATTGCATTACTTCCTTGGTATTGAGCTTTCACAATCCGACTCGGGGATCACTCTTGCACAACCTAAGAATACTCTTGATCTACTTGCTCAGTTTCACATGGTTGACTGTAAACCATCTCTGACTCCCTTTCTATTTGGCTTGAGGCTGATTGTACTAAACCATTGGTTGATGCAACCTTGTATTGACAACTTGTTGGTAGTCTCATGATCATTTATCCGATTCATACTAGGCTCGATATTTCATATGCAGTAGGCATGGTTTTGAGATTCATGCAGGAGCCTCATGAGTTGCACTGGAAAGCAACCAAGAGGATCCTTCACTACCTTCAAGGTACTCTTAGATTCAGGTTTCATTACAAAGTTGGCACAACCGTTGACTTGGGTGGATCCACAGATTTAGATTGAGATGGTGATACTTAGAATCACAAGTCCACTTCAAGGTATAGTTTCCCACTAGGTTTCGCTCCTATCAATTGGTCTAGCAAAAAGCAAAATGCTATTGCTTTATCATCCACAAACGTTGAGTACAAGGGGATTTGTTAACGCAGCTACTAAGGCTCTTTGGCTTTAAGGCATTCTCACTGAGTTTGGCATTCCATTCAGGAAACCCACAATGATCTATTGTGACAACCAAAGCACCATCCAGATATGTAGGAATACAATCCAACACCAACAAACTAATCACATAGAGATTCATATGCATTATATTCAGGGGCTTATTCATTGTCAAATCATCAACTTGATTTTTGCCAATCTTCAAAGCAAGTTGCTAATATTCTTACCAAGCCTTTTATTGAGAACAAGTTCATTCATCTACAAGCTCTTCTTAGAGTGTGGTCTACTTCAGTAGTAGCATCATCTTTGGAGGGGCCTTCTAAGTCCATCTTTTCTCTCTTTTTTTTTAGAGGTATTCATCTACAAGCTCTTCTTCAAGTGTGGTCTACTTCAGTAGCAACATCATCTTTGGAGGGGCCTTCTAGTCCATCTTTTCTCTCTTTTTTTTTAGGAGGGGAGAGGGAGGGTCGGGGGGTGGATGCGGGGGCTTCTAGTCCACCTTTTCTCTTTTTTTCGAAGGGGTGGCGGGGGGGAGGGGGCAAAGTTTTTTCTCACTGGGTTTTCTCCCTTTCCCCACTTTCTGAGAGATTACATTGTTTGAAGGGGGGAGGGGGGAGAGAGTGGAGATTTTTCTCAATGGGTTTTCTCCCTTTCTCCACTTTATGAGAGATTACATTGTACTTGGGTACCTCATCAAGCCTAGTTGTCACGACCCAATTTATTTCTTCCCACCTAAGCTATGCTAGTGGATATATTATCTCATGCACATGGATAACTCCACATGGTCTTAAGTGTCCTAGTTAGTGGAGTTAGCTTGCCACCTCTTGCTAATCTTGGGGAAGTTAACTCGCCATCAATCTCAGTTAATGGGAGTTGACTACTTAGTCTTCTCCATTATTCAAGGTGGTCGTTTCTTCCCTCTCCTATATGTACATCTCATTTTGCGGGTTAATGATAACATTGTTGGATCCATTTTCATGTGTATTCATTTTGCTTTGCATTCTATGTTTTTCATCTTGCAACAAGGAGTGTGTGTGTGCTTGACTCACGTGGCCTGAACCGGTACTGGCATTCAATTCAAAGGATCTTGGCATTCTCACAACTGCCATCGAGGGATTGATTACAAAGTGTATCCACTTGAAGATTCATTTAGGTCCAAAGTTTACTTGGAAAAATTAAAGGATACCTCAAATTACATCTTTGAAATTCATGACTTCAACTAAACTTTCAAAACCATGAAAATCCCAATGCAAACCCTAATTTACATGAAATAAAGGAACTGATTACAAAGTGTATCCACTTGAAAATTCAATTAAATTCAAGTGCAAACCCCTAACTAGATGAAATATAGCTATGTTTCTTTGAGTTTAAGGAATAGTGAGACGAGGGCATAGGAAAATTATTTCTTTGATGGCAAAAAGTTTCCAGATTTTCGGGGTGGCCAAACAACAGCAAATTACATATATAAGATTTATAAAAGAATTAAGATAATTATAAAATCATATATATGCTTTTTCAAATGTATGATTAAACCATTAAACATCATTGAACAATCTAAAGAACAGAAATTTAAATAGCATCAACATCTATTGCATTGAATGAGCAAAACTCTGAAATTCAGATACAAAATTGTGAACATCAATATCTGATTGTTATGTTATCAATTATGAAAATAACTGTTTGAAGATGTCCTACACTTGTTTTCAATTTTACACTTTGTTTTCTTCTGTTTTTAAAGCAACTGTTGATGTGAGGGGCATCAAGTCATCCCCAGAACATTTTCAGCAGATTGAGGATGTCCCTGAGTATCCGAAGGACTTAAGACATTCCCAAGTACCCCCTTTAAAACAAGAAATATTCCTCTGATGTAGAGTTGCACAGAAATGGATATAGTATCAGATCTAGATACAGTGAGACGCAGGTAAAATTAATTTTCAAGATCCCTCAACACAAATATGACTGGATAAAAAAAAATTAAAAAATACATATATATTTAATTTTTATATATCTAAGATTCTAAAGCACGGAAAGTAACACTCAAAAAAAATATTTCACTATTTTTTGCTTTTATATTTTTAGTTTATAATGTTTATTTTGTTATATTATATGTGTCTCCATAGGCATATGTATATCCACATACACATGTATGTGTATATGTATACATGTGTATATGTGTATATGTATATACATATGTACAATGTTACATATATATGTAGACACACATTCACATATGTAAAATATTACATATGTATGTGTATAGACACATATATAAATATTTGCATGTGTACATATATACAGATATATACATATATATGTGTATATATGTATGTTAATGTATATACGTGTGTGTATATACATTTTTAAATATATACACACACAAACAGTTCATTTTTAATGTTTTATTGCTTTTGTAATTTTGAATGCCTTTTTATTATCCTAAATTGGTTATGGCCCAAATATGGGCTTGTATATGGATGCATCTGCATATAGTAGTTATGTCACGACTAGGAGTATTGTGTCCATATTTATTATTCAGTATCCAATATGCAAATTTCCTGGCAGGGGGGGGAGGAAGTATTTGGCAACCATTCCTAGATGGAAAAAAATATATAACATTTCAATGACGTGAGCAAAAACTGTAGAAAAAATGTCCCACTGCATCCCCGCATCCTCAAAATATCTAGGATGTCCAAAATAGCCCTATTGGGCAAAGGGCATATCCCCGTGGAACATTGAAATAGAAAGACTGATTAAAAAGAATATCCACTTGAAAATTCAATTCCATGCCTTTATCCAACTTGAATTGAATGAAATAAATAATACCTTAAACTCCACCTTTGTAATTCAGAACTCCAACGAAACTTCTCATAACCATATCTTACAGATAATAAAAACTTTAAATACTAAGTAAATAAAGTTTGAACTTCTGGAAGTTAGTTTACCCAATTTGGAGCTGCCCAAATAGTGGTCGACAAATGAATGAAAAACAAATACACTCTTATTAGAATACAACTTATTGTGACTAATATATATATATATATATATTCACCTGGAGATTGCCAACATCTCTGTGACAAGAGGTGGGAATGGAGATTGGGAAGCCATTTTGAAAAAACAGGATACAAAGGTACAAGAAAGCACCACAATACAGAACTTCTAAATTTATATAGACTTGATAAAATAATGATATTAAAATATTTATAAATGAAAATTCGAAGTTTTGAAATAATTCATTAAATCTGAAAAGCCCCAAATTTATGAATGGTCTAGGGACAACAAAATGGTTTAAGTTTTAACAACTTTTTAAGCAACCCACAGGATATAATATCCTGGAATCAACTGACAAACTGAACACATAACATCGCCAAGGATATTGAAGCAAATTCTATTAACAAATTAATAGTTACAATGTATAAAACCAACTAGGAATCGCCACTCAATCTGGGTGTGATTGAGGTGTAACAACAATTCACGCGAGCCTCAAGTAGATAACTACACCTAACTAGATGAGTACGATAATTAGGTTATATGTCCATAAGTGTTTGCAATAATGAAACATAGAGAACTTTGGCCTATATGCTAACCCAAGCGAAACATAACATGAGAAAGGAGTATAAATGTGTACAACAAACGACTAGCTCCTTCAACAACACTCAAACAAGATCAGATAAAAATCCATGGATAACACGAGTTCCCAAAGACATAAATGCAATTCATAGTCTTGGAGGTGATGTGTAAGATTGCTCAAAATAATTATTTAATATTTGCTCCTACGCTTTGTTGCATGGAACAGTCCTACTTAACCTATATAGTCAACAATGGATGGATGATCTTGAATGTCTTGACAGCAAATAGATAATCTTGAACACCTTTTTGTAACTAATAACTATGGAAAATTCTTTTGTCCTGTTTTTATTTTTTTGAAAGTTGCAAATGCAAATCAGGCAACACAATTGTTTGGTGGTAAAACTTACTAACATGGAGTATTAATCTTTCAAAATTTCATCAATTGATAATACCTCAATACAAACATCTTAACCCTTTTTATTGAGCATTTTCTCTTCTTACTACTACCACTTTGGAGATCGATTATGAGATTCTTAGCTGCAAAACATGCATGTACATTTTCAAGCAAGAGAAGTTTCAGAAAGTGTATAAAGATGTCAGCTCAAGTCCTCTATTGTCTAGGACATCCTGTTGTGACCATTTCACACATCGCCCCATTGCAAATGGGGACCCCCTGTTTTCGCTTTTTGCCTCGGTGTTGCAGTTGCATGTCACTTGTCTTTTTACAATGAGGTCATCATTTTGAGGGTTCCAAGTTAGTCAGTCTGCCGAGAGTCATCTGAGCCAAGTCAAGAATCCATGCTTGAATCAGCGCGTAAACGCCATCATCGTGATTAGAAGGCCTGGGAGGCGAAGATCGACTGTCGTTTCAGTCAAATCCGACACTTCCAAATTTTTAGGGTTTCTCACCTCGGGCCCCCTATTTTTTAGGACCTACTTTTTTGGCACTTTTGGGCAATTCTGGGATCCCTATTTTTTAGGGTCTATTTTTGGAAAGTTGCTATTTTTGGAAAATTTCTATTTTTGGAAAGTTTCTATTTTTAGAAGGGTCCCGAGTTCTGAAAACGCACTCAGAAGTTCAAAAAACTCAATAGATCTCTCAGAAAATCGAAATGAAAATTTTGAAATTTTTTTCGAAAAATCTGGAAAATTTGTTCAAAAATGGTGAGAAATTCTGGAAAATTACAGAGAAATCTGGTAAAGAGCACTAAAAATGGTTGAAAATTGGACGAACCAGTCAAGAAATCCAAGCAATTCATGGAAAAATCTGAGAAACTCATCGGAAATCTGAGATAATGACTGAACATTCATGGAGAATCTGGAAATTCATGAGAAATCTGGGCAAAACTGAACATCTATTCATGGAGAAAACTGAGATATTCGCCTAAGTATGGAAGACTTTCAGCTCACAGTCAATGGTGAAGCTTCAGCCAAGCAATCAATGGCACAAAAATCTGAGCAATGGCCAACAAAGTAATGAAGTCCGCCCTTGGAAATGTCTAAGTCAAATGAGCCAATGGCCAGACCATCAGCCAAGTCCGCCCTTGAAAGAAGTCTGATGGCAAACAAATGCAGCAAGAGGCAATGTCAAGGAACTTCCAAAGTCCGCCAAGGATGTCCAAGGAGGAAGGAAAGTCCGCCCAGCACTCAAGATGCTTATCCTAGGATCTTCCAAAGTCCGCCATGCATGTGCCAATCAGCTCCAAAGTCCGCCATTTTCCAAGAAGCATATCCTTGCATCTCTTGAAGTCCGCCATGTGCTTGAGAGAAGTGCCAAAAGGCCTTTGAAGTCCGCCAGCAGCTAAGGGAGAATATCCTTATCCCTTCCAAAGTCCGCCCAGCACATAAAATGCACATCCTAAAGGTCTTGGAAGTCCGCCATTTTCCAACAAGGATATCCTAACACCTTCTAAAGTCCGCCATGTGCCAAGAGGAATATCCTAACACCTTCCCAAGTCCGCCCTGCATGTGCTAAGAGGTCCCAAAGTCCGCCATCCACTAGAAGAGACGTCCAAAGAAGGCTCAAAGTCCGCCCTATGCTTAGAAGCTCGTCCAAAAGGTTAAGGAAGTCCGCCCTTAAAAGGTGGGACTTGGCTGAAAGTCAAATAAAGTCCGCCTAGACTTATGGAGTAAGAAAAATTGAAATTTTACTAAGTGTTGATGCCTACCAAGGGAAAATTTCGAAATTGGTTAAGTATGAAGACTTAAAAGGGTGGAAAATCCTTTCCAAAAGGATAAAGTGATGAGATCAAATGCTAAGATGCCAAAGAAATTCGCCCTAGAAAAGAGGGACGTTCAAAAATGTTCATCCCAAAGACCATACAAAGTCCACCATGCACTTGGAAGAAGTTGGTAAAATAGCAAAGACATCCATGACGTTCGTCCAAGATGCCAAGGAAGTCCGCCCAAGATGATAAGATGGTAAGATTTTTGGCTAAGTGTCAAGGCCAAATCCAAAGAAAAGTTCTAAAATTCGCCTAAGTATAGAGGCTAATGGATGGAAAATGAAGACGTTGGCTAGACATCCAGACATTTTCGAGAGGTCAAATGCCAAGTTTGAAAGGACAAATGCTAAAGAGGATTGGGACGTGGCAAGAAATAAAACGAAGTGTGCCTAGCACGATGAGGAAAAAGAGACAAAATTTGCCTAAGTATGGAAAATGTTAAAAATTGCCAACTTCGACCGAAGAAAAATGCGCAAGGCAAAGAGAAAGGAAGGATCGTCCTTGGCCGGAAGGAAGGAGAATATGTCAGACATCAAGGAAATCCGCCCAACGAAGACATCCAGACAAGGATTTTGCCTATAAAAAATTCGACTGAGCAAGAGAAAATTTGACTTTGGCAGAGCAAAATAAGCTTAAAATCTCGCTTCGGCAAAGAAAAATGAGGATCTGGCAATGAAATCTTTGACGGAATGGCTTGAATTTTGGTTTGGCTAGACGAAATTAAGGACGAAATCGGAAAATACACTCTCAGCCAAGAAAAACGGAAGAACAATCGAGATAGCCATGGGTCGAAGACGAACGGGTTGGAATAAATTAAAATATTTTAATATTTTAATAATTTATTTTCAATGCCTTGGACAAAATCAAATTCGCCAGACAATGTTTTGGAGGAAGATAATTTGTGCCGGCCAGAGATAAAATCTGAAGGGCAAAATTAAATTCATCGTGACTTCAGGAGAGAGAGTGGTAAAAATTCAGGAGAGAGAAAATCTGATATTGTTTATTTTATTTCTTGCAGGTGGATGACGACGCGAGGCGAGTCTTCAAAGGAGAAGCAAAGGCATGGAATGGAGGCAAGTCTGCTTCAAGCCAGATAGAGTGAGGGAAAAAGATGGCACAAGCACGAGAAAGTCTGACTTTGCCCAAGCTCAGCATGTCCAAACCTTTACAAAGTCCAACTTTGCTTGGAAGGTATGTCCAGACATCCATTAGATCCGCTAAGTACAATGGCAAACATGATGCAAAGTCCGACCGAGACCAAGAAAAGAAATGTCAAAGTGTTGAGAAAGTTCGACTTATCTCTAGAGATGTTTGTCCAAAGTGGCCTGAAGTCCGACTTAGGCTAAGAGAGAAAACGTCCAAGCTCATGTGAAGTCCGCCCAAGGAGAGGATGAGAAGAATTCACTAAGTGTTGGACGGAAAACAGGAAGGGTGAAGAAGAAAATAAAGAGGAAGTGAATAAAATTCTTGTCCAGGGATGGAATTTGTCCTACATAGTACAAGCCAGATTCAGAATTGAAGAAAAAAAAATCCCCAGACAAAGTTCATCCGAAACCTTGGCTAGATGTTGAGAAAATTCCAATTTCCTCTATCATGACTAAAGCACAGGGTCTTTCTTCTCCAAATTCAAGACACTTGAATGGATATCCAGACGTCTTGGAAGGATTTCATCTACAATCCTAGACCTATTGAAGCAATCCGGACAACTTCTTGAGGGTTTCATCTCCTGAAGAGTTAAAGACAAGCTTCCAATCAAAATCAGATGGCGACAAGGAAGAAGTGTTCTAAACAAATTTCTCGACACAAATTGGAGAATTCAAAGGGGAAACCCAAAGGAATAACATCAACCCAGTTCAAGCAGGAGGAAGTTCAAAGCAACCAACTTCAAGGCCAGACACCTATTCCAAGAGGAGACTTCCAGACTTCAAAGATTCCAGTACAGGCAAGAAGGAAAGGAATCCAAGATCAAAGCTAGGAAGGAACAAGCACAACGGACAGAGTCATCGGCAGGGAAAATATTCTAAGGCAAGCGTGTGGAAGAAAAACGAAGCAACCAAGGAAGGCATCCAGCACGCTGAGGTGGCGCCTCCTCATCTTCCAACCAATCAAATTGTTCCAAATCAACATATAACAACTTTCTATTTTATTGTTGGTTTATATTTAGCAAAAAGGACAAGTGTCCTCAAATGAAATTTTCTCATTGGTCGAAAGTGACAAACCCTAATTAGGGTTTTATTTTGTAATCTCGGCCGTTGATTTGAAATCAATCTTGGCCATTGAATTGTAATTGGGGAGCCTATAAATTGAGCTCGCCCCCTCATTTGTAATGTGTGGAGACCTGTTATGTATATTGTCGCATTGAGACTATTTTGAATGATAAAAGCTCTTGAGCATGATTTGCCTTGAATCACTTCTTATTGTTGAATAGTAAGCGAGGTTGCATATTATCTTCCACCATAGATTAGAATTAAAGTTAGCTTAGATAGAATTTGCTTTGAAAAGTTGTTAATTGAATGAAAGATTGATCGTATCGACTCATTGGTGAAGTGTAGCTCATACTTTCTTCGGATGGATGATTTTCATCCGATGCGTAAAGTTAGCCTGAGCTCCTAAGTGTGGAAGCCTAACTTCAACCTTACCCAAGGTTTGAATATCATTCTCACAACCCCTTTGAAGATTGCACCCATTTTGCGTATGTTGTCCAACAGGAGGCGAAACAAAATGTGGTTTATTTCGCTTCACCAAGTCCTTACTGTCTCTTGAGTTCCTAGGCTTAGACTAGATTCTCTGAACCCTATTCTTTTTGCCATTTTTTTTGAGATCCACAATTGAAAGTCCTAATTGAGAACCTACAAAGATAAATTTCCTAAGTCCCCGAACTTGTGCAGACTTTCTACGTAAGTCCCCTTGTTTATTACCAGCATTATCACAACGACCATTGAGCTTATCCACACGTCGAGACCCGACTAAAGAAACCTTGGAATCGCCATATGATCTTCTCGCAATCTTAGCATACGCGGTGATTTTTCAAGAGAGGATAGAGTGTCTTTGGACATTTTTATTCTGATGTTTGGTGGATGATAAAACACTCATCAACATGAATTGGCGCTAGAGGGAGGGGCGAACATTAGATTGTTTTCACAAGTGGAGGAATTCAGCTGGAAGGAGCCAGTATGAGCTTTGAAATGCCAAATCAGAGATATGCTAGATCTCTTTTATATCGAAAAATCCAAAAAAAGTAAAAAAATCAGAAATGGAAAATCCAAAAGGAGATTTCTCAATGGATGGGCACCCATTCCACATTGCTCAGATCCAAAGAAAATTGAGTGCACAGCTATACCCCAGGAATTTGTCCAAGTTTGCTTTGCCAGGAAGATGCCGGATTCATGAAACGACCAAACATGATGAAATGAATTGCTTGACATTCTTGTCAAGGATAGAGCTCGTTCTCCAAGGTAAAATTTTCTTTTGGGATGTTCCCAAGCCAGGAGTGTTGGATATAGAGCCTGATGATTATAGCATTCCAGAAGTTGTATATGAGGCCTTCACAAGGTATATACTCAGAATCGAAACTCAGATAAAACTGGGTAATGTTCAATTGAATGGTGTTATGCTCCCTCGTTGGTGCCGGATTCACAATGCACCTCATCCAGAGTTTACTTGCGCATCATGTGAAGAGGCTATCCACCATGCCAGATGTCACCTCGGATTACCACAGCTACCATATGGATTCTTCAAGGACAAAGGATGGATTGAATATGTTACGCGAGTATTTTTAGCACCAAATGAAGAAGATACCACAATGTCGTTTAATAGCATGGAGAAAAAGTCACAGCAGGATAATGTGATCGAGCTTGGGGATCAAGTAGACGAAGATTATTCCTACATCACACTGGAACGAGAAGCCGTTGGAGTAAAGATCAAAGAAGAAATGGAATACATTCAAGCAAGAGGAACCACCCAAGGCAACTGTCAGCATACTGAGGTGAATGAATATATAAGATTGCAAGTTATTGAAGATCATCAAGAACCAGAAATGGAGGACTTAGCTCAAAGTAGAGATGGCGTGGGAAATTTCCAACGTTCATTCATCCAAGGAGGAGAACATGAAGGGGGAAGTGATTCCAGTGCACTTCAAGAAGGAATGGTCCTTGATGAAGAGGTTCAATCATGCAACATGGAAGAGATGATAAGTGGCTTGAGGCAAGATGATACGTTTGACAATCAATGGGCTACCAGGATGGAAGCAGAATATGAAATACATTTCGCGTCGGCGCTTGATCCATTGTTCACAGTCATGGAGGAATTGCTTGATGAAATTGAAGCAAATGGAAGGCTACTTGATAAACAAGCAACTGTGACAGAGATAGAGAATGAAGAACAATTCAGGTTGGGGCTTGATCCATTGCTAGGAATTCAAAA
>VDFB02124194.1:0-28664 GCA_007258455.2 Sequoia sempervirens | reverse complement strand
AATATATTATTATAAAATTATAATAATATATTATTATAAAATTATAATAATATATTATTATAAAATTATAATAATATATTATTATAATTTTGCAATGTTATATATCTTAGGGAAGTGGCTATCCATCCTAGTGAATGCACTAGAGGCATGGATGGGGTCATACATCATGCATCCAGTCATCCAATCAGTAGTTAACTTAATGTTGAGCAACAACAACATACATTTAGCCGCCTAATCAACAACTAACTTAATGTATGATCCCATCCATGCTTCTAGTACATTCACAAGGCTGGATAGCTGCTTCCTATATCTTAGGTCGATATAAGTTGACCTCAATACTGAGATTATAATATAATGGATTAAGGGTCAATTATGGTTGGGTTGTATTCAATAAGATTTATTCTTCACTTATTTAAAGTTAGGATTGAAATCACATAAGTATTGTATTATTATTATTTTATTTTTTTATTATATAATAATATTATTATTATATTATACTTTTATTAATATATTTACTATTATATTATAATATTTTTATTAATATATTATTAATAATATTAGTAGTATATTATGATATTGCTATCAGAATTCAACCATGTAGTTTAAGAGTCAAACTCATTGACCCATGTTTCATGAGTAGTGGCTCACAAGAACCCATCTCTCATGATAATGAATGGTCCACCTAACACTCATTGCATCTAGGTGATGCTCATAGAGGTAAAGCACTAGGCCTTCCCAGGAGGTCACCCATCCTAGTACCACTCCAGCTCAAGCGCACTTAACCATGGAGTTTTCCCCAAGGTTAAACCTGCTTAGCTTGCAACCCCATTTGTTGAAGGTTTTGCAAATGGGGTTGCAAGCTAAGCGGGCTTAACCTTGGGGAAAACTCCATGGTTAAGCACGCTTGAGTTGGAGTGGTACTAGGATGGGTGACCTCTTGGGAAGGCCCAATGCTTCACCTCTGTGAGCATCACCTAGATGTAATGAGTGCTAAGTGGACCATTCATTATCATGAGAGATGGGTTCTTGTGAGCCACTACTCATGAAACATGGATCAATTAGTTTGACTCTTAAACTACATGGTTGAATCTTGATAGCAATATCATAATTTGACATGCTATAGAAAAATACCTCCTACTTTTCATTAGTAGTATATTATTGTGAACCCCAATTCTAGACCTGCACAATCACAAAGAACAAACACAATGTTAGTCATATATGCAAATTAGAACTAAGATTCCCCATGAAATTCATCTACAATGTTCAAAATAGGAAATGAATGAAGAACACAACAAAGAAAGCAATTAAATCCTATTAAAGCATGCAAACACTCAATCCCATGGGGGAATTGGTGTCATTTTGATGTGGAAAATGGCCCTTTCCCAATCCCTTGTAAGCTTTGTGATCACTTGATGAAGATTGGATGCTTCCTTGGTTGAATTCTTGCATAACCTAGCTAAGAAATGATAAAAATGGATGAAGAATGGATGATATTTGATATGAAGATGATAACTTTGGTTCCAATTCTCCTCCAAAAATGAGCATAATGATTTTACATTGATTGTGGCTCCCTCAACAAATAGAGAAGGCCTCTATTTATAGAAAGGATGGAGAATTTGAAAGATATGGAGGATGTGGGACAAAAGATAAGCCAATGATAAAGCACCACTTGTCATAATGTTGATGGACAAAGGTTGAGCACATTTTGGTTATTGTACAAATGAGGGGGAGATTTGAAATTCAAAAGATGGCTTGTTGGAGGGAGAAGAAAGAGTTTTAAATGCCAAGTGCGAGACATGTAAGAGACAATGTAAGAGGAGTTAAATGCTATGTTGGAGGACAAGACATGTGGGAGGGAAAATTCAAATTTGAAGAATATTCCATCTTGATGCCCCTTTGAATGAAAAAGGAAGATTTAATAAATTAATTAAATTGATTTATTTGCACAAGTTGTAAAATCTAGAGGATTGGAGTGATTAGGATTAGGATTAATCATGGTTTAATTAACTTAGATAGAGATTAATTGACATGACATTTGATTTAGATTTTAAATCAAAATGGGAGGAAATAATGGACATTAGTAATTTAATTAAATACATTTGATTTAATTAAATGAAGAAACTTTAGGAGATAATTAAATAAAATGATTTATTTAATTAAAGAGATAACCCTAAGAGATTAATTAAATAAACTTGATTTATTTAATTAATGGACGAATATGATTTAATTAAATAGAATGATATATTTAATTAGATAAAGTTGATTTATCTAATTAAATAAATATTGATTTAATTAAAAGAGGAAAGATGATGAATTTTAATCAGATAAAGATTATTTGATTAAAATGGTTAGGAGAAGGATAATTAAGGACAAAATGAAATTAGTGATTCCAGATTGGGTGTATGTATAATTTTCATGTCTACAATTATTAATATTAAAATTATTATAGTATTCTTAATATTATATTATTATTTTTATATTACTATTATATTATTCTTATTATTAAATTATTCCAATTATTATATTATTCTTATTATTTTAAAAATATTATATTATATTATAATATATTATTATTATTATATAATTATATTATGGGGTGGTAGCGATCGGTGCACATGGAGGGGCAGATGATCAATGGATATGGCATGCGCTACTGCGGGGTCGGGCAACGAAGGAAGCGGGTGATGAAAGAGCTGGAGGAGAGGAGGATGAGAGGAGAGATGGAGGAGAGAAAGGGTGGAGGAATAAGGAGAGGAGGAGGCAAGTTGGAGGAGTTGAAGGAGAGGAGGAGGATTTGAGGAGTTGGAGGAGAGAAGGAGAGGAGAGCTGGGATGAGGTCCCCGTTCGTGGCTTCACTGGTTCATAGCTCTAGTCAAAAGAACTGGTTCAAAGCTCCAATCAAAAGTGCTCAGCTCCAGCTGAGAATTACCAATCAAAAAATAAAATAAAATATTATTATATTATAATATTCTTAATAATTTATTATGTCGAAGGCATCCCTACACTGAGGTTTTGCAATCCCTTTTCATGCCCAACGATGGAGATTGCCCGATAGGTGATGAACTACGATGAAACAAATCTGAGTGGTTCATCATTTTCTGCCATTTTCTCATCCGTTTTTGCCCTTTTTCAGCTTTCTCCACTCTTGAAACTCTTCCTTGTTGGTATTTACCTCTTGCTTCTCTACCTGCATTCCCAGTTGACAAGGACATAGTAGTTATTGAAGAATTGATTGTAGCCAGTGGTGATAGGGTTTCGTACATTTTTCTTGCAAACCTTGCACAATTTTTCTCATCAACATCCTTGACATCACAACACAATTTGAACCTTCTTTCTGAACTCTTATGTGGGTTTAACAATAAGGCATTGATTTTTACAGTAGTTGAAATTTCTTTGTAATAATTAAAGGGCTTAATGCTTCAAGACTTTAATTTATGGTACCCTCATTGTGCTGATTTGTAGAATTGTTGTTCTAGGTTCACTGTTTGTCTGGAGACTGCAAGTTTTCTTGCTTCCTTTGGAATCCTAGAAGAGTCTTGGAATGAGATATGCACTGTTAATAGTGAAAAAAAAGGTCCATTTCTTTTGAAGTGACATCAAGGTGTAGTGTATGTGGCTTTTTCTTTAGTTTATATGGAAGTCAACGATAGCACAGATGAAGAGTGCATTATCCAGAACGTAGACATAGTCTCCTCTCCTAGCCTCAAGGGTGATGATGATAAGCTGGCCCTTGTTCATAAAGGGGCTTTCAACCAGTTTCAATATATTATGGAGAATATAGATCTCCAAGCCTAGGTAAACCAATATCCCTAATGACTTGTTCATCAATTATTTAGTGTCATTAGTGAATAATCTTTTTTTGCCTTATTTGATCCATTAGGTGCAAGCTTTAAGGGATCAAGCCATGATTTTTGGGGGCCACTACATAGGAGGTGTAGTTGCAACCTTGACCACTCTCTTGTTTTTGGGAAAGGGGGTTCTCAAATCCTTTAGTGGGAGATACTAGGTTTGGGCAGGCGATTGTTCACCAGGATTGGTCTGGTTGTGTGATGTTATTTATCACTACAACCAATGACAGTAGTATGCTAAATTACAAAAAATATTTTCATTTTAGTAAGCATACTTTAAAACCCTATTGAAATCTTATATTTAGGCTGCATCTCGCCAAATTGGAGAAGTGAAAGGTCAATACCAACAAAGAAGACTTTGGAGGAGAGGAAACCAATAGCAGCAACAAAGCAGTAAAAAATGTAGGATTCCTCTGTTTTAATTCGTGAGTAGTTTTTGTTTTCTCTTATTCCTCATTTGTTTGAGGCTGCTTGCTTTAGTGTGAAAATGTGTCATTGTTTGCGTCGTTGTTGATGACATTCCATGAGATCACATTATTTAGAGGCAGTTTGTCAAATAATTCACGTGCCTTGTCTATGCTAATTCTATTAATCACACAATCTGACAACCATCACACATGGCATTAGGCCAGACAAATAGTGTGATGTTATTTACACTACAACCAATTTCAGTAGTATGCTAAATTACAAGCATTTCTCCTAATGAAAAATATGGCAGAGATAATCATATGTGTAATAATGTTGTTATAAGAGAACAAGATGTGGACAGAGCTGCAAAAGAGTTTATTGTGTAGTTCTATAAGAATTTGCAGATGCAGAACATGGTGGAGGATCAGACTTATCAAGGCTATCTAGCAAGGAGTGCTGCGTGAATGAATAAGGGTTGTCCTGATTTTTGATAGAATATTGGTGTTAGGCATTCAAGGAGAAAATTATAGATATAAGGGTCATTAAGTATAAAGAGAATTAATTATAAAAATCAATTAGTCCTTATGAAATGTCCTCATTTCCTTTTTATGGAATTCAACCTATTAGGTCTGTATATCATGGTTATATTCATTGAATGTAGTAGCTTTAGATTTTTGTAAACATTTGTTAGCAGTGAAGGATGATAAAAATGATCTTAAGCATCATAAATGATTTGTTTATAATTTGAAG
Organism: Sequoia sempervirens; assembly: GCA_007258455.2. Taxonomy (NCBI): domain Eukaryota; kingdom Viridiplantae; phylum Streptophyta; class Pinopsida; order Cupressales; family Cupressaceae; genus Sequoia; species Sequoia sempervirens. The sequence goes on along the minus strand of VDFB02124194.1, from coordinate 23,658 downwards.
TTAAAAGGTTTTTGAGATTTCATTATAGTATTCTTATCAAGGCTCCAAGAAGTTTAAGAGTCCTAAATAATTGATTCTTTTGTCTTTAATTCTTTTAGAGATGTAGTTTTTTTGAGCTTGGTTTGCAATTTAATTCATCCAGGAATTGAACCTATTTTCTAACTGAGTACAATTTTGGTAAGATGCAAATGGGATTTGGTAGGATTGATGGAACTTCAATTTAGTTGGTTTGGTATTAAGAGCTGCTAGAACATATATTATGAGAGTGCCCACCATCACCACAAGAGTGGCTGACGCTTAGCAACCCTGTTGAAGGAAGGCTCAATGGATGGAATAAGCCTGACCTGTTCAAAACTACATCCTGGTTCAATATAGGTGATTGTTGTTTAATAAATAGTCCATGAATTTGAAAAAAAATGTCTTAAATTTTTACATCAATATATAAATAGAAAAATTGATCTATTATTCAATGGCGAGATATGAATGGAGTTGATGACTGATTAAATAAAGACTAGCCAGTTGGAAGAGGGACAAAGTAGAAGTTGTGTAGAGCTTATGTAAGAAAACAAAGAAGTGGATTTTTGAATTTTTTGAAAATAGTTAGAAGTCCAATTCTATTATAATTCACTTGGAGGTATGCAGTGCCAACAGACTGAGTTCTTAAGCCTGGTTAGCTATGAGATGGTTCACTGAGTGGAGCAAAACTCTGATAAGATGGTTTGGCTATTTATGCTTTTGGATATAGTGTGTGCAGGCCATAAAAAAGTAGATGATTTTGGTTCGAATTAGTATCTATGACTTGTGGGATTTTGCAAATTTAGATATTGAAACTGAAATAGGAAATGTATTTACAAGAATTCTATTTGGTCACTTGTACAATTAAATTGCTCAAAGAACTAGCCTGTTCTTTGGCACTCTCCACCAAAGAATCTCGTAGCAAACATAAATGAGTTGTCTTCAGACATCAAAAACAAGAGATCTACTTATTTTTATGCGATGTTAAATGATAGATGAATTTGCAATCTACAGTAATAGTTGAATTCTACAAACAAAAGTAAATAACTCATACCTGAGCAACTATAACTCGTGCGATGGTCTTCTTACTTGGCTCTACAAGCTCTCCAATAATCAAAAGTTCGTCTAATATATAATAGGCCTAACAACAGTTTCAAAACATATAAGCTACATGTCCTAAATTATATGTAAGTTTTAACATTAGATAAACAATATCTGAATGAATTAACAAATGACCAACCTACTCTGCCCAACATTTAAATACTGAAGTAGGGGCAAGTTAAAAGCTACTAAAATGAGTGTGCACTTTATGAAAGTAGGACAATTTTGCACCTAGGGTTTATTGATTCAATAAATATAGTTACCATCTAAAAGACATAAAACTATATATATACCATCTAAAAGACTTCTTTTAACTTAATATTTATATTCTTATAGACGATGCAAACTCAAGAATTAACAGAGTAAATCTATTTGTTGTCCACCTAGTAGTTTAGAGGATGTGAACCCCTTTATTTTAAAGAAAAATAAGAAGACCATAATTTTTTGAGTTGAATGAAAGGATATCCTAAAGATTCAATAACTTTAAATCTTGAAAAGCAGAGTAAATCTATTTGCTGTCCACCTCCTCTGCTCTTTGACTTGAATAAAAGTGCATCAATTAGTTTGTCATCAATTAAATCTTGAAAAACAGAGTAAATCTGTTTGCTGTCCACCTCCCCTATCGTTTGTTGTATTTTGCAGGTTTTGACAATGTTGTATGTGTGTTCTATAGTTTCCAGGATAATTTAGTGCTTTTCAAATAATGGTTCAGAGTTCTTGAAAACTTAATAATTCACTTTCTCTATATAAGAAGCTGCTATCCCCAAAATTTGCTTGCACAAATAGATTAGGGGCAGTGTGTGGGACTAAGTTCCTTGTCTATTATGGTGGGACATTTCCCTTTATTAAGACTTGTAGGAAATTTATGCATGGCAGTGTATTTGAGAAAACAATTGAATGAATCCATTGAAAACTCAAAAGTGAATGACATGCTTTAATGGGAAAGTGAACCATGTTGATAAATTGTAAATTTCTTTTACAGAGTTAATCTAACAGTAATAATATTACAAATCATTTTACATAACAAATGTAAAAATTAGAGTTAATTTAAATTTAAATCTTACTTCGATAGTTTAAAAATTATGTGGAAAGTATTTTTTATTTCCTCTTCCATTTTCAAAATTGGGCTACCCAAAATAATAGATTTGCAAGTGACATTTACAATTTTAATGTTTAGACAACTATCAACCATGGTATTACAGTACTATGGTACTGCAATATCATTGACAATAAAATCCCTCCAATACTCCATTTTTCATGAGGTGTAGCACTGCTATAGAGGTTGCTTTAGATGTATCCAAAGCCACTTCAACCACACACAAATTGCAGCTGTATATCAAAGAACTGTTAAATCTGGTTTAGGATACAGAGGGAAACATTATAACTAGGTTTATGGACCTTTTTCTGCCACATTGTGAATTTTTGGCTTTCAACTTTCAGTGTAATGACCCTCTTTTATCAACAACATTGAATAAGTTGTTCTGTTAGCAGTTAGATAGGATTTAATTTTCAATTAGGAATGTTTGTGTTTAAATAAGGTGGCTCGGTCTTCAGTTAGGTGGTAGCTATGTCTTTATGTCTAGCATGCTTATGCTTTGCAAGCGTTATGAACCAAATCTCAAATGAAAATAAAGAATTGATACAGTCAAAAGTTAAAAAGTAAAAAATTCATATATGAAGATGTGAAATAAAGTTTTTCCCTTGATTTTACTTATTGGACTAAAATCTGAATTAGTGGAAAGGAACTACAACATGTAGGTAGCAAAGAAAACACACCAAAATTGGAAGGAAAAGAAATAGGTTGCAACACATGCTCTTCTTGCTACACTAACCGATTTCATTTTATTTTGTCTTGTTACAGGTCACTTTAAGGGTAGCATTGTTTTCAAAATAGTTTCCCAGTCCTCCAAATCTCATGGCCACAGACTTGATTTTCAAATTGTTCAAGATGCCCATATGCACTTCCACCAAAGGCTCGACCAAATGAAATCTTAGTGGGGATTTGTTTGAGTTCTTAATGACATGCAATAGTCATATGGAAGATGGAACAAGTTGAATTGATAATGTTTGGAATGTGGATTTTCATTTTGTAGTACTCCTGACTTATTCGGGTCACAGTCTTTATTTTATGTTTTTTGGGTGTAGATTTATTTTTCTGCATGTTTGAAGGTTTTTGAATTGTGGATTTTGGTATTTTTAGAGGATTTCTGTATTGCTACAAATTTAATATATTTAAAGGGTATCCTTTATTAGTTTTCTTTTCCGAGTTCCAATTCAAAGTGTGCCATTCAGTTTGTGGATGGTTGTTGTGGATTTTGGCATTTTTAAAAAGATTTATGTATTGCTGCAAATTTAATATATTTATTGGTTTTCTTTTTCGAGTTCCAATTCAGAAAAGTACTTCAATTACAACTGTCTATCAGTCTTTCATTTTCAAATGAAGAAATTAAACCAAAAAAAATCACTATATTGTCTTTGGGTACCCATTGCACCCCAAGGTGCGATTACTAGTTAAATATTAGGGGAGAGGGCCCAGTACCTGAGCATGTTTCAATAGTTGTGATAGTAGTTGTTTATATAATGCCCAATATTTTTATCAATATTGGACCAATAGTTGTGACTTTAAAGTTGTTAGTGTTGATGATGACTACACATAATTAAACAAAATGTATTCCTTTGATCTAAAAAACAACCAATCATGTGATTCCACATCAGCGCTCAATAAAACATATTGTGAATGCACAAGTATTGGTCTCACTTTTTTTTTTGGGCCTTTTTGGATACCTTGACAAAAAGCATGCTGATGTGGCATCATATTTGATGATTTGGCTCTGAAACCTTAGTTATAAGCAGGGGACTTGCCAAATAAGCTGCTGTAAAAAATTGGGAGTGATTTGAAATTTCCAAGTAAGATAATTGGAAGCGCAAAGTTAGGGTGCACAACTACTGGGTCCTCTCCCCTAAGATATAACCTCGAGGCAGAGGCGGAGGCGGAGGCGTTATTTATATAATCTTCTGTCTCCCAAGTTCCTATCTTCTCAACACTGAAGCTAGTTGGGTATGATCTACGAGGTTTTTTTCTGTTTTGCCCATGTATTCGAAGCTATCCTTGTAGTCGACGAAGCCCTTGTAGTTTTTTATGTTGAAGAGGAAGGAGTGTTTGCGGTGTAGGCGATCCACACCACGAATAAGTTGGATGGTGTCGTCCACATGAATGAATGAATGCTTTTAATTACGTCCACGAGACCAGCCGGCCTATGGGACCCCAAAACAGAACTGAAACCACAATTTGATACAAACCGAGCACCCGCCGACCTCACCGAGTACTTATGTTTCCCTTTAACTCTTTGCTAATTTTGTTTCTTCTACTGTGTATTTTGATCAGGTAACCTGCCGTTTCAACGATCTTTTCCTCTTCGAACAAAGCCTCTAACGATTTGACTTTAAACAAATCCAAGTAACTGCACCTAATGTCCTCGTAAGCTTTACACTGCATGACGTAGTGCCATTCTGTTTCCACCAAACCCGAAGAGCAGAAACAACAAATCCTATCAGCCCATGCCTCCTTGGGTGTTGTCCATCTCCCCGTTTCACATCTCAAACGATGAGAGCTAGTTCTCAGCTGGGCTATCAACATTTTAGCCTTCCACTCTATATCTGCCCCCACGTAATACTTTTGCCCGTGATCACAAGTGTGGTTAAAGTGCAAAACATAATATTCCCTTTTTCTACTAAGTTGTTTTGACCACAAGATTTGTTTGGCTTTCTCCTTCACAAACCTTTTAATTTCTACATTGGTGTTTGGACACTCTTGCATGCTTATCCCCCATTTTTCCATCCACTTGGTATTTTGCCTCATCCACGTGCTCTTCCTTCTAGTTAAGTTTTCTTCCACCACAATTTTGGGCCACCGGTGTTCCCCCATATTCTCAATTCTCTTCAAATAACCTAATAAACGGATTAATGCTGCCATTTCCATTGGGAAAGCCCCCGCTTCAGCTAGGACAATCTCATACGGGACTGTACTTTTTATTTTAAAACTGCTGGTGATTAGGTGCTTTTGTAATCTTTCTATTTGCCTCCATTTTAGAGCTGAAGTGTTGCAGCCCCAAACTTCACAGCCGTATAATACTACTGGAGTGACAAGCAGCCCAAATAATTTCTTCTTTGTTTTCCAGTCCCATAGCTCAGCTGATCTGCATCTATTTTGAAGCAAGTAGAGGGCTTTCCAGCCCCCTTGAATCCTTTTTGCCCTACAAGTCTCCCAACTGAGATTGCTGCAAAAATCGAGACCCAAATATTTGTATTCATTTACCACTTGCAAAGAGCTTCCCTCAAACATAAAGTTTAATTGTTTCTTAGCTCTTTTCAGCGTAAAAATCATGACCTTGGTTTTGCTGATGTTCACTTGCATCCCTACATCCCGACAAAACAGCTCTAAGGCTTTTAGATGTTCTTGAAGACTATTCTCTGAATTTGCCATTAAGGTAAGATCATCTGCGTATAGCAGCAATTTAACCACATAAGTGGCCAAAAACACTCCATCGCCCCCCCTCTTGTCTAACCATTCTTCTAACTTGTCTATGTACAGCCCAAATAAGGTGGGAGATAAAGGGCAGCCTTGCTTGACCCCAATGTCACTCCCAAAATACTCTGAAAGACCCGCCTTTGTTCTGATTTTGGCGTGGACCTGATCATAAAGCCTATGAACAGCAGCCCTATACTTTTCCGGAATTCCAAGTTGTTCCATTCTGTCCCAAAGTTTGCTTCTAGGGACTGTGTCAAAAGCCTTTTTGAAGTCAACAAAACAGCAAAAAACCTCATTACCTTGTTTATCCCAAACTTTTTCTACCATGTGTCTGAGAGTGATGCAATGATCAATTGTAGAATGCTTTGGTCTGAACCCAGCTTGCCCTTTCGCCCTTTTACCTTCCTTCTCAGCCCAACAACTGATTCTACGTTCCACCATGCTCCCAAAGAGCTTCCCAAAAAGGGGATTAATCATTATGGTGCGGTAGTTTGACGGATTGTTGACATCCCCGCTCTTGTGAAGAGGGATAACCACACTTGTTGTCCAATTTTTTGGAAACCCATGTTGAATGATCCTATTGAAAATCTTCTTGATATGCGGTGCCAAGATCTCTAAACCCCATTTCAAATATTCAGCCTGTAAACCATCGATGTCCCGAGCCTTCCCCACTGCCAAAGCTTTAATACCAACCTTGATATCCTTTGTGGTGAAAAGTTTATCATTAATGTTTATTGCTGGAGGTAAGGTTTTTTCTTGGTCTCTTTCATACAGTATTTTTGCATATTCTAACCATTGAATGTCTGTGATGTTATTCTCATTTGTACTTCTAGCCTGCTGCAATTCTCTCCAAAAACCCTTCGGGTTGTGCCTTCCAAGAGAAATTAGTTCTTTCCTTCTTATTATCATGAATTCCTCTTTTTTTAATCTTACTAATTTCTCATACAATTTTTTGTTTGCATGTTCCTTTCCGGAAATTTTCAAACCCCTTTTAGCTGCCTTACACTCTTCGTCATACCATGGATTAGCTGGAAAACTGCATTTGGAATTTCTTCTACCCTTAGCTCTTTTGCATGATGTGAGAGCTTTGTGAATGATTGACATCAACTTGCTGCTGTTTATAAAGTTTTGGTTTTTGTTGGGGCTGCCACTGCTTTTTATTTCTTTTAATTGTTTTTCGAGCATGTTTCTAAATATGTCTTGATTCTCGCGGGTTAGCAGAATTTTATCTTGGAGATCCCTTCTTTTGTCAGGTTGCGAACTAGTTCTCGGCTGGATATCATTTTCCATTCCAAGTTTAATGTAAATAGGACTATGATCAGATTTTAGCTCTAATGGGCAGCCCCCTATTTCAACCTCAATTATCTTTGGTATAATACTTTGTGAACCAATGACATAGTCCACCACGCTTTGCCCATTATAAGTGTGACATGTGAAGGCCCCTGACCTCGGCAATGTATTTATGCCATTACATATGATTAAATCGTGAAGACAACAAAACCCCAACAAGTTTGCACCGAAAGACGAAACACCACCTTTTGAGTCTTGAGATACCCTTTTCCACCTCTGATTTTCTTCTTCCTCTAACCACAACGGATTACTATTCTGCCTCTCTTCTTTACTAAAGCATAAAGCTTGGTTATTTGCTGTTCTTGCATTAAAATCTCCAAGCAAAATGATCTTGCCTGTAGCACCATACTTTGTCATGTCTATTTTTAATGCTTCATATGGATCTTCTCTATCTAGGCTCCTCTTCTTGTACACTTTAGAGCCATAAGGGGCGAAATAGCAAGCTGCGATCCAAATTGTAGACTCCCCATCTGCCACTTTCATCCAAATGTATTGGTTATTTGGGTCTTTTTTTTCAATTTTTATGAATTTTTCACATTCTTTCCTAACCAAGATTGTCACCCCGCCATGTCCCTTGCCACTTTTCGTTAACTCATTCCAAACTGAAACTTTGTTATAGCCTTCAAATTCAGGTATCCTGCAGCCCTCATGTTCATGTGTTTCCATGAGAGCAATAATATCTTTTCCCTCTGCTATGGGCCCCAAACCAGGCCCCCTCCTCCAAGGGTAGCCCCTACAGTTCCAGCTAACCATTGAGAGGTGATCCTGGGGGCCCCCGCTTTCCTATTTGTTATGATTTGGGTTGTCCCTGAATTGGGCCTTACCTCTGTACAACCAAGCATCGTTCCCTGCCTTTCTTGCTGTTATAACCTTCTCCCATTCTTTCCTTCTTTCCTCTAGCTGCAATGGTGTTAGATCCTCATCTATATAAAATGACGTGCCTTGGAGGGACCTTTTGCTTCTTAAAATTTTGTTTCTATCTTCTACACACTTCAAGGTTACCCTTATATTTCTGCCCTTTTCTCCTCTATTTGCTTTTCCCATTCTGTTTGCTTGAAGGATATGTCCTCCCCACTGAAGTTTGTCCAAAAGAAAGTCCCTTACTAGCCTGCTTGTGACTTCCCCCTCACCATGTTCTTTCAACCCTTTAACTATTATGTTTGCTGCTCTACTCTGCTCTTCTTTTTCCTCCCATATTTGTAGCTTGATTTGTTTCCTTATATCCTCTCTTTGCATCTCCATCGACCCCTTTGTCGCTTGTGCCCATGATTTGACCCCTTCTAAATTTTCCAATTGTGCCTTTTCCTTGGCCTCCTTACTTGCTAGATTTGCTGCAGACTCTCTGGAATTATGGGAATCTTGTTTTTCATCTGCTTGAACCTTGTCTTTATATTTGATTTGGCTTAATTCAGATTTTAAAGCCAACACCTCTCGCTGCCCTGTTTCCATAATGTGTTGAAAGCTGTTTAGTTGGTCCCTAAACAACTTATTTTCTTGCACTAATTGCTGGTTGGCTACTGAGAGCAGCTGTAACTCATTATCCTTCACCTGTGCTCTCTCTTCCAGCATGGCCAGCCTCCCTTTTAAGGCCAATAGTTCCTTAACATATAGCTCAGAGGACCACGTTAAAGGGGTTGACATGGGGCTGTATAAGCCCTGACTGTCCTGATTGTCCTCTCCCTCTTTTAAGATGGTCTCAAAGCACCCCTTGGACCCCTGCTGCCTCGATTCCTCTGCCAGCCTTATTGATGCATCGATTTGTATTTCTTTCCCTGCTCCCAACAGATTTGACTTCACTTTATTCTCATCCTGAGCTATCGCATTACCTTGATGTATGCCTTCCACTGAAGCAACTTGAGTGCTGTAGGTTACTTTGGGAAGTATAGCTACAAATTTTTTGTTTCCCAACCGTTTTAGCTTCCTTGCAATTTTAACCTGCCTACGCTGCAAGATCCTTTTATACTGTTTGGCATTGACAAATGTCAGGTTTGACCCCATGCCCATTTCTTTTGGTTGAGTTTGATTCTGTTTTTGATATTGTAGCAATATTGATTCCAGAGCTCCTGTGGTAATGAAACAGCCTTTTGTAGAGCTGTCCTGATTGGAGCATGCCATAAGGAACCAGCATGCCCGCGTTACTGTCCATTGGGCCCACCCCTTTGCTCCCACTTTGCAGCTAAAATATTCCCTTCTGATAAACCACTGACTGTGACTTTTTTCCGGTGGTTTGTTTTAAAACTAATGAGTTGACCAGTTTAGCAATTTCAAAATATCCCTTTTGGTAAGCCACTGACTGTGTGATGTTTTCGGTGGTTTGTTTTAGAGCTAACAAGTTGCCCAGTTTTAAAAAAGTGCCGATTACAGTTTAACGAGGAAAGACTGTTGAAATAAAAGAGGGTTAAGTGAGTTTTAACACTCACCCGGAATTTGTGTGCCCCACTTTTGCTTTGTTTTGACCTCACTGCTGCATACAGAACCCTCAAAGGCCCACTTTCGTCGCTTAGCGCCAGTCACTGCTTTGCTTGACCCCACTACTTGCACTTTCCCCGCGCAGCCCCCACTCTGCCTCGAACGCAGCCTTCCACAGATTCGCCTGCCTCGAACGCAGCCAGATTCACCACGTAGCCTTTGACCCCACGCAGCCTCGAACGCAGCCCCACTCTGCCTCGAACGCAGCCTTCCTCAGATCATTGCGTAACGGATTTTAATATTGAATGTAGATTGACCCCACATGCAAAAGCTTACTTTCAAAGCTCTAAGAAATTCACCATTGCCAATAAACAACTCTATTTGTTGACTAGCATAAGTATTTTGGGGTTTTCTTCGCTCGTGGTGGATGGACATTTTAATCTTAAATTTGTGTGTTTGACAAACTATTTTAGAGGGTTTGTGCAGGGAAGCGAGCAAGCAAAGATTTCGCGACAATCTCTGGCTCGTGCTTGAATGACGAGAAATTGGATGTTCACAGAGAATGACTAAGATGTCTTACGAGAAGAAACATTGAGGCGGAACCAATAAAAAGGGAGAAGATGTTCACATTCAGATTTCTGCTCTCGAATCGCTCCAATTTGAGTCTCACTTTGGAGAACCCCGACGAAGAGAGAACAATATTTCCGTCGCTTCCACTTCAGTACCGTTAGGGCTACGCTGCAATTTAAAAAAAAAAGGAGCTGACATTTGGGTGCACGTGAATGGATAAGACTGTATATATGGAGGCGGCGATGGAGGAGGCGAGGCGGGCTCTTTCCCAACTGGAAGTTCCCGTGGGGTGTGTGATTGTTGAAAATGGTCAAGTCATTGCGCGAGGGAGCAACGCCACCAATCACACTAGAAATGCAACGAGGCACGCTGAGATGGAAGCTATTGATAATCTTCTTCATCTCTGCCGAGCTGCCCATCTCACGCAACAGCAAGTCGCTCAGCGCTTCGCAGCATGCGAGCTCTATGTCACCTGCGAGCCCTGCATCATGTGTGCTGCTGCACTGTCCCTCCTTGGGATCACGCGTGTTTTCTATGGCTGTGCAAATGACAGGTTTGGGGGATGTGGGTCTGTCATGGAAGTGCACAGGCATGGCTCTGGCACTTGCGGGGACAATCAAGCTGAGGAGAAGGGGAGAGGGTTTACATGTGTCGGGGGTTTAATGGCCGATGAGGCGGTTCATCTATTTAGGAGTTTCTATGAGAAGGGGAACCCTAACGCTCCAAGGCCTCACAGGCCTCTCAGTTGAGAAATTGGCAGCATGTATTTCTGTCAAATTGAAGGCGTATGTTGCAGAACCATTTTTCATGTTTTGTTGACAACAGCCGTGTTTCCTTTCTAGGTACACTAAGATTTATTTACTGATGAAACATTAACATGTGTAATTCAAAAAAAAATTGTTGACATTTTTCAGTCCCTCATATGGCCAATTTTGACTTCCTGTACTTGTTTCTCGGTGGTCTTGTATCCCTTTCAATAAAGCCTCCTTTCTTTGTATAAGAGGTTTTTTGTAATTGTTTTCTGAATAATTTGATTTTCGTCTTAATTTTCTCCCCCTTCCATTCAGGAGCCAGATATATGCAATTGCAGGCTTTGTTTGAATAGTTTTATTATTTTTCCAAAAGGTGTTTTGTATTGCTAATCTTTTTGAGCCTGAAGTTTGGCGAATGTGCCCTTGGGAATAGTATTTTACTAGATGAAAATTCTAGTTTAAATACATTATACTGTTATATTATTTTTTAAGTATCGCACTAACTTGATGTTGTGACCAGATTCGTTTTACACTTCCTATTTTTAAAGTAATTGCATCAAGATTTGTGGTAGACAGATATTGCATAGTTGTTTACCATGTTAGGTGATGTTTTATGTCATTTCGGTAAGCCCATAATGTTGTGTTCTGTGCTGTATCAGAGATTTCTGTGATAACATGATGCACATTCTGCAAAAAAATTGTCACTGGCAATTGTTCAAAATGTGTAAAGTTTTGCACGTTCTAGATTTGTTAAATTCATTTGACAGATCTTTATCTATTTTTAGAACTTAACGAGCTTACCATTTAAACAATTATGATATATAGAGTCAGTTTTCCTTTTATCACACAAATCATGTGCATTGTTACAGTAGCTTAGTAATTGATCCTGGTACTCAAGATTGTTTGTATTAAAAGGGATTTGTTAGGCTTGAAAATAGATAATGATGTTCCTTGTTCCTTGTTAGCTTGAGCTTAAAATCAGATAATTAAGTTCTGTTTTTGCAAATTGGTTTGTTTGTCAATATGATTGAATTCCTTGTCTCTTGGCATGATTCAAAATAATTGTCTAATATTTGGATTTCTTTGCTTTATAAGCACAAGCAATCTATCCCACCTAACATTTTCTCACCTCATATACTGATTTTCTAACTCCATATTTAGCCTTTGAGCAATAGTGCATGATCACAAGACTAGATGCATATTGGAAAGAAACTTGGGAATGGTCCCATAATTCAAGAAAGGTTTGTATTAAAAAAAGACCTCTATCCCTGCATTCTGCAATTTTTGAGTCTGATATTTAATGGCAATGCTTAATTGCTAAGTTTGATTGTCTAGGTTTGTCATTTACCTAGAGACTAAACATTGACGGGGCTTAATTTGGATGGGTGAAAGCTTAATCCAACTTTGTGTACTTTTAATGTTAATGATCAATTTTCTTGCAAGGTGATTTTCCACTGCAGCCAAGGCTGAACACTGCTAAACTTTTGAATCATTTGAATTTAATGGTGAGATGGGTTTCTGAAAATAGAACTGAAGTATTTCTCTCGTAGAGCATATGCAGCATTTGATTTTGCCTATATTTTTCTTCTAATAATTGCTCACAAGTTTGGCTATAAATGTGAGTCACTGACCAGGGGCAGGAGAGTTTCTATGATAATATGTTGCAAAATAGTTGAAGGTTTCAAAGAGGATGCATTAAATATAATTTTTTGGTCAGAGATGGGGAACAAAGAAATTTTTTAATCGACAGAAGCCACAGAATGGAGAGATGGGCTTCTTCCACTTTTAGAGAGTATTTTTTGAACTTCTCAATCAGTGTTGTTAGTTCCTGCCATGGAACTATACCATCGGCAATGCTTTTAAACAGTGACTGATTGTTGCTCTAACTACCAATTACAATTCAATTTTTTTTAAGATTTGTTTTCTGTTTGTAGGTCGAGTCAATGCTGCACGTTTTTTTGATTGAACATTTTTTGCCACTCTGTGATTGGGGCTCAATTTGTCAGAGGCTAGTGTAGTGTTACGAGGCAAGAGAATGCGTAAAAACCTAGTCTTATGTTTCTGTTTTGAAATGTGTAGCATTGCATGGAGCTATTGCAGGATGCAGATACAGGTAATCAGTGGTTTGGACAGTTGGCGATTAGGGTTTTCAGCGTGGTTTGGGCATACTGGCAGTCTCTGCATGCAGAGGAGATGTGGACAGGCATTCTATAGACAGTGTTGCTGGAATGTGGGGCATTCGTTGCCAGAAGCCAATGGCAGTATTAAAACGGAGGGCATTAAAAAATACATCTACAAAAACATTTTTCTTGCAGTTTACAGTAGCATGGTGGTAGCGTTTTCATTGTACAGAAGTGGGAAATTGAGTCCAAGGCTGACTGTGGGAGCTGTAGCTGGTATACATTAGGTTAGCATTTTGCATTCTTCACCCTGCACAATATATATTAATGCTATTTTGCTTGCTTTGATGTCTGAAAACTTGGATGCAGTAACATTTTATCACTCTTGCATTTCATTTTCCCTTTTGCAAGGATTTCATATCTCCTGTCTATTCCTCAAGATAGACCCAACTAACAAGTTTCCTATTATCCTTCGTCAGTAATCAATGATATCAACAAAAAACAACAAGATATAGACAATAGCAAATTGTTTCCTATTTAAAATAATAATGAAAACTTCACATCTGCTGCGAATTAAATCTCATAAGGCAAAAACCATTTCTTCTGTTTATAAATTATTTCGATTAAATATTAGCTGCTTACAGTGGGCAAGAATGACCAATGGGACTGGAAAGTGTGCATGGTCAAAGGTCCCAATGGAAGCAAGTAGTGCATTTCCAATGAAGTATCACATAACTGAAGGAAAACAATATTATGAAGTAGCAAAAACCTGAATAAACAAAAGCACAAAATAAATAAAACCCTATGCTGCAGTGCATGATAACCAAAACAAAGCCAAACAGCCACTTTGGTGACATTCAAGGTCCAGAGGAAGTTGGTTATTTGTTTATACTGATATCTGTATAAGGCAGCTGAGACAAATACTTTTTGTACTATGAAGGATCGAATATATGTCATTAGATAACAAGCTTTTGTGGCATGGACTTTCTACATTCTGGAGGTACACTGTTTTAATATATGTCTCATTTACAGGTGGTGTGCATTGCAAAAGACAAATAGCATTCACAGGATAGATTTCAATATATGGCTTCACTTTTATTGTAGGAACTCTCTCTGAACCTTTTTTGTGGAGACTAAAAAGAGGAAAATCTGTGACAATGCGGTCCCAGAACATAGATATGAAGGAAATTAAGTTAGTCAATTTCAAATTGGCCATCTAAACAAGCTCTCATTTCAAATCTTACTGATTTGAATTTTCTAATCTGCTTCCATTGCATTTGGCAGGATATTAGTAGGTACACCTAAAATGTTGGAGGAAGGCTTCCACCAGATGATTTAGATATTGAGGAATGGCTAGATACAAAAGATCCTGCAGATGTCTATGTGCCTGGATAATTTTCCTGATTGTAGTTACCTTTCTGGAGTCATACACATGACCATCCTATTTTATTTGTAGAATATTGGAAAGCTTGTATGAGTAGCTATTTTTCATGCAATTAAAGTTTATATCACCTGAATGAAAAAACCAGCTTAAGATAGAATTATTTAGGTACAGTCTGAAAACATATAGATCTCTTGACTAGAATTTGAGTGTTCCATAATCTACCCATTTTAACTTTGTTGTCATTTAAATTATCCTGAAAAATTCTCTGTTTAGATTTCTATTGAAGTGGAAGCCTGGATAAGTAAAATTGTCCTTGTATGATTTGTATGCTTATTAACGTTGCATGGAGAATAAAATTAACTCTTGCTTTTTCATTTTTTTTGCTTTCTTGGATCTTTAGTAAGTGTCACAGAGTTGAAATACATCAGACAATGCTTTTAGTTGAATTATTTCAATGCTCAAACCAAGGTTTCCAGCTCTCACAGGCAAGGTGTGCATTATTGCAGCTTCCAAGAGGTGGTTCCTTTGAATGCTGGCAACATTTTTTCTGCAGATGATAATATCCCTGTCTTGAACTGGGATGATTGACTTCGCAGCACATTGAACAAAACCCAACCTACTAAATCCAAGAGTAAATGCAATAGTGCTCCTCCCCCATCAAAAGGGTTAATGCATCCGATGTCATTGCAGATGAAATATTATCTGAAAATAATGTAACTAATGAAGATGTTAGCATATTACCTCATCAAGGCGATACCCCTGTTGATGCAGCTAATGATCCCTTATATCCTAGTAATCTATACAATGTCAAGAAACTCTCCAGCAAGTTAGGGAGAAAACAAGCAACCTCGCCAGAGGAATTATTAAACTCAGAACTGCACCATTCTGAATCTGGATGCTTGCTCATAATTTGAGTCATTTTAAAGTATATGCCTTAAGCTTAGTACCTGTATCAGGATACTTAGACACTTGTGTAATGATGTAATGAACTACCATGCTGTCATATTGTTATTTCTGCTTTTACTGTTATATTCATCCTGCTATTGTGAGATTAAAGCACTGTAAACTTCATAAAATAGAAAAAAATGTTATTTTTACATTTCATGCTAAATCAAAATATCAAACCATGAATTTTGCTTAATTCTAACTGCCCTGTTTTCCAAAACCTCACTGCCAGCACTTGGCAGGAACTACACTGCAACACAGCCCTTGTTTTTATAGGCGACCTATGAAACAAATGAAATGGTTCAGTTCTCCATTGAGCTCTACTGAAAATATGTTGGAAATATGGGCATTAACAAACTGTCCTGTTTACTGGATATATATGTATATATATATATATATATATGGATTTGGTTCAGCAAACCAAAAGTATAACTGTAATTCAATTACTTTGGGATTTGATCTAGAAACTAAAAACTACTGAAAATTCATCAAAACAGGACAAAGCAAAGCATTGTTATTGTTATATATATATATATATATATATATATATAGGGATTTGGTTCAGCAAACCAAAAGTATAACTGTAATTCAATTACTTGTGATTTGATCTAGAAACTAAAAACTACTGAAAATTCATCAAAACAGGACAAAACAAAGCATTGTTATTGTTATATCAAGCCAAATAAAGATAAAAAATGCTGCTTTGCCATCTGGTCCAGCCCAAAAATAATTTTAAACATTTTTGCCTTCCAGAACACAGCATGTGTCATAATTTTATTGCTTTTAACTGAGCTCCAAATCTTTAAAAAACATGGTTGTCAATGCCATCAAATAGTAATTAGGCTCTAATTAAATGAGAATGGAACATATATTTGCTGAGGAATGAGTGACCTTGAGTTTGCCCTAAATGATCTATAGTTTGATTTCTAAGGCAAAATCAGAATCTGCAATGTAAAAATGAAGTTTTTACCGAAAATTCAAAAGCAAGTAATTTAAAGGCAAATTCAAAGAACATTTTAATTGCAAATAAACTGTGATTTAAAAAAAAACATTATTAATTGCTGTTTTTTTTTTTGAAAACCGTGGTTTATTCACAGTTCAACAGGCTTTGCTAGTGATTGGAGGAAAAAATTGGCAAATATGCAACTATTAATGATTTTTTTGCGATTTCTGAACCACGGACTATAAGCGATTGGAGCTCAGAGTTCTAGGATCCCATGTCTTTGAGGGTTGTTGTCTTTGTGTTGTGTATAGAAGTACAAGTATTAAAATATAGCTTCATTAGTTCATGCGTACTTTTCTTGCCATGCCAACTGTTTTGGTTGTCAGTTTAGAGGTAATTAATGCAATTACAGGAGCATAATAGAAGCGTGAGTGCAATATCTGGTTGTCAGTTTAGAGGTAATTAATGCAATTACAGGAGCATAATAGAAGCGTGAGTGCAATATGCATTGCTTCTCCCTCATCAGGACATGCCTTGCTTGAATTATAACCTCAAGAATCTTGCTTATTGTCATAATGTTTTCTACCTGCAAGTCATATCATTGCTATGGCCGATAATTTTTCAATAGTAATATATTTGTAGGCTCAATCCCTACAGGATGTGCTAGACTGAGCATATATTAGGTCGTACTGTTAAGAAAACCTGGAAGTTAAAACCTTTGCAGGATGTCCATAAAGTACGGTAGTGTTTCATAGTCCTACGTGGAGAGCTGTAGATTTCATCGTACTATTGAGTTTGGACTATAGTTGTATTGGTATAAGAATGCAGATTCAAGTTAAGCTTTCACATGACAAATGCTTCTGAGCAAGTTATAATTTGCCTGAAAGCATTGCAATTACTTATAAGAATTGCTGTACAGGCATTGAGTGCTTATTACAAGTCTGCATTATTGATCACCATGATCTGTTTTAAATTAAGTTGCGAGAGGAGGCATTTTTATAATCACCTTCAAGTACAAAAAATAAATATGATGTTTTTTGTATTCCATGTAATTCCTGGATGACCCCCCATGCATTTCACATTGGTAACTAGTTTACGCAACCCCGCTATTTAGTCAGCACGATCATGTAATTGCAAGTTTCTGTTTAAGGCTCGTTTTATTGTGGAGTACTGTATACATTGGATTGCAAGAATATATGCATATGCTTATTCTCACATTTGATGATGATGACTGTGATGGCAAGTGTAGTGTGACTAATTATACATTAAATTGATGATCCTAATCTTTTGACATCTTTAAGATTCTTAAGCTAAATGCCCTGATTAAATTGTCATTTTAAATGATAGCTTGGCTCAGGGAATCGTATAATGGTTTCACTAGTCTCAACCCTTTTGATATAGAGAATCAGAGGAAAAGTTTTTCGGCTGCATTTGGAGACTATTTCTTTGATACAAATTACCAACAGCGACATTACTTCACATGATTAAGAGAATTAGTCTCAACCCTTTTGATACAGAGAATCAGAGGAAAAGTTTTTCGGCTGCATTTGGAGACTATTTCTTTGATACGAATTACCAACAGCGACATTACTTCACATGATTAAGAGAATCATTATCTATAGTTCAAACTGTTTTAGGTTGATCTTAGTTCTAACTTCTAGGTTTCAAATCTCATTGCTTGAACTAAATGTGATTGATTGAGTCTTAGTTTCATGCCGGTTCCTCCAAATTTTAGTATTTTAGCATTCTCTCAGAATATGTGTTGCAGATGGTGTGCCAGCACTTGCTACATATTTAGGCTGAGTAATGTGGTTGATTAGGCTAATGCTCATTTTGAAGTGTAGGACAAAACTCAAGGTTATGATGGTGCGCTTTCTGATATTTCATATGTAGCACGCTAATTTAGATTATATCAAAATTTCAATTTTTTTTAATTTTAAGTGCTGCAGGAAGACATTGTTGCTATTTTTTTAAACAAATGTCAAACCGACAACGGGTTGTGTTTTGAAGAATTAGCCTTTGGAGTTGGTAATGCACTACTGATTAATTTTTTACATCTAAAGATTGGCCATTAATGTAGGCAAAATAGGAAGTGTAAACAATTTGGATCACAATCAATGAATAGAAAATTGAACACATTTGTGAGAACTTGTAAAAATTGTGACATGTTCAAACAATTTAACCAAGTTCATTGGATGGGATTTGAGCTTTGTCCATTTTGTGGGATGCGAGATCCAAGATAATAGTTGGACTCTTGGATTGATGAGATGAAAGGGGCACTTTTTTGCTCTTTAGAAACCTTGATAATTGGAGGAATTTGATGTGATGTCTGTTGGGTTAATTTGTTTTGATAATGTCACAAAATAATAGTTTGTTTGAGATTTGGTATCCTTGGATAAAACTTGTAAATGATGGTAAGGTGTCCTATTAAGCTAGTATAGCCTCTCATTCAGAGAAGTGTATTAGGATCTAATAAGTTAAAAGAATAGCGTCAAAGCTTTGTTTACTCTATGCAATACAGGTTCACATTTGAGCTTTTGTTCACCCTATATGACGCAGATTCAAAGTTGGATGTTTGATGGGATGGAAGGGGCACTTGGTTTTTCCCTTTAGAAACTCTCATAGAGAAAAACTGATTCACAGTTTATTATGTTGAATGCTTTGAGCTTTGTTCACTCTATAAAATGTAGGTTCACAATTGAACATTAAATGCGATGGAGGGGACATCTATTTTTCCCTTTTAGAAACTTTCATATGGTTAGAGGAAATAAACAATGCATTAATTTTCCTCTATCTATACAAGGGTTAAAGAATTGTGAAAATATTTGAGAGAGCTAGGTCATGAGATTAGGTAGGGCTCACTATGTTAATAAAATATTTTATTACCATGTGAAATTAGTTTTAGTTTTGTATATAGTATCTTTGATAATGTTCAATCTATTTTTTTAATAGATATTTTGTTTTCATGAATAGGGTCTTTAACTAAGATAAGAGAGTTCCCCCATTTTGATATAACATGTTGAATCTTGTTCATATTTTAGATGGTGTTTTTTTTCACATGGTGTTGGACAAAAATGGAAAGAGAAAAAAAAAATGCTAATAAATGAGGAATTGCTTTGCTAGAGTTTTTGTCTTTTTTTACTATCTATTGCCATCTTTATGCTGCTCCACATCTTTGGTGCAAGAAATTTTGTACTCTTGCATTTATTGCGTGTTTTTTTGCTAGTCCTTTTTATGACGTCAAATTGTTTTAATCCAACAATTTATGTTGGTGTTGATGGTTTGGCGGCTTTGAGCAATGGCACCACCGGACAAACGTCCCCAAAAATTTGTCTTGAAGGTTTTCTATGAGATAAGTATTTTGACTCTCTAGTGGATGTGGTTTTACCCATCCTTGAATTTGATAATGCATGCAAATGGTTAGAACTTTTTACTTTGATATAATATTTTGTTTGTCCCTAAAAAGCATGCTTCATGAGTGGGTTAACAAGTATTGGGTCTCGCATAGGATTTGACTTGATGCTATTCATAACCTTACCAAAGGGTTCTTTCTTTTTTGCTTTGGTGAGGCCATTTTTATGCATGGCTTGTGGTATGTCTGTGAGTCTCTATTAGTCTTTCAATTGTGGACACATGATTTTGTCATCTTGGATGAAAATATGTTTCATGTGCTAGTTTGACTTGAGGTCGTTGGTTTACCCTTACCTTGTTGGAACTTTTTAACCACAATTGCTACTTCCTTTGAGAAAGCCATATGTGTTTAGCCTAATAAGCTTTATCAAACTCATCAATAGAAGTGTTTGTGTTGATATTGACTTGTCCAAAGATTTGAAAGAATATGTAGACATTCAAATTGAACATCTTTGACACACCCAACATGTGTTATACCTTAATTTGCCCAATACTTATTTTTGGTGCTAGTTTATTAAGCATAAAATTAAGGATTGCCCTTTGGTGGCCCCTTGAGTCAAATCACCTCCCTTGCCTAGAGAGATTCCTCCCTCAAAAAAAAAAAAGGAAAATGGGACTATAGTTACAACTTGCAAAAACAACAATGTCAACCCTAGTGGTTACCAGGCTAAAACCCAACCCACTCTAGGTCACCCAATTGCTAAGGTGGAGTCGGGAGAAGTTTGAAAGCCTTCTAAGAAGGGGAAAAAGGTTATCCCACCTATTGGTGAGCCTTCCTCTAGGCCAATATTCTCTCTAACACCACAATTGGCATCTATTATATCTTCTCAGTTAGAAGCTACCATTCATTCTCCTCCCTCTCCTAAACATCTACAATGTTCTTGTAGCCCACTTGGGTAGTTGGAGGTACATTGCAAAAAAAAAAAGTCAATTCCCAATATCAGTTAGGTAATTTTTCATCAATTGTTTTTTGCAAAATTGTTATTCTTCTCTCCAAGTGTTAGTGATGAGATGCCTCTGAATTCTTGTCAATGAATTTTATCTTCTAGAACGTTCAAGGTCTCACTGACCTCTCCAAGAAATATATAGTGAGGGATGTTCATCAAAAGCATTTAGCTCTAGATGTTCTTCATTAATAGGAAGTTAATTTTTTTTGGTTTTTGCTTTATGTTTGTTGTGTTATTTGGTTAACTAACTCTCTGTTTTATAGCAATCATGACATTTTTCGTGGAGGGGTTGTTGCCTTTCTTTCTTTTAGGTGGCTTCAACATGTTCGTGGGTTTGACCCCACTAACGTTGTGATACAGGTCCTCTTAAATGTCGAGAATCATTCTTTTGACATTATAAACATTTATGCTTCTAATGATGTTCATGAGAGATTTCTATTGTGGTGATGGATTGTTGATTCATTGCTTACCACCACTTGGGTCGTGTGCAAGGACTTTAATTGTTTGAGATGTCATACGGTAAAAATGAGGCTGTCTTTATGTTGAATAGTTGGAGAAAGGGAGGCATGGTATTACATGCGTAATAAATTGGATCTTTCGGATCCCAATATGGATTGTTACTATTATCATTCCCATTGGTATATGTGGAATAATTTATGGATTGGACTTGATAGAGTCTTTAAACATGTAAGGCCAGCTAGCCCACACCCATATTTGAATTGAGCGCTATGTTTTTAATTAGTTAAAGGAATTGATATGATTGTAGTTTTGTGAGCATAATTGTATAGAGAGTATTTAACCTATTTATGATTCAAACCTAGGCTATTGTAGTGAAGTGATAGGATTAAGTTGTGCAATATTTATTCCCTTACCAAAACTAACAATGTGGTTTTAAGGGGTGCATTGCTTCTTTGCTTACACAAACTAACAATGTGGATTAAAGTGGTGTAATACTCTTTCCCTTGTTCTTTTGGTAGTCATCTATTGTAAACTCTACATAATTGATTTATTCATGAGGTAATGAGTTTAGTTGGATGCAAAATGCTTTATTGGGTGGTTGAAGTACTCAACTGGTCTAGGTGCAATTGTAATAATTTTGGGCTTTTTCATCAAGAGCAGGGAATTGGGAACAAGCTATAAATTATTGTAAACAAATTGTCTATAATCAATTCTCCATATAGCATGTTTTTTTTTTATTCATGATGTAATATTCTAAGTGAATAAATATCACGTGTAAGGCTTTTATTTGCGGGGTTGTGAGTTTAATGTTTCAGCATTTGTGACTTAGTGAATTATTCTTTGATATCGATTATTGGTAAGGTTGAGAGTTTTAGGATTTAACATTTGCAATATCATTGGCTAACTGATTTTTCTCATCTTTTTCTCATTTTTCTTCTTCTATTGAAGATTACTCTTTGATATTAGTTGTTTAGCAACAAAATATCATTTTGGTATTATTTCTTTTAAAGGGAAGGTTGAGGTAACGAGTAATTTCATTTAAAATGTAAGGGATAAGAAATGTATTTCTCTTTTTCAATAGTAGTGTGGTCTTCTATTATATAGAAGAGTGGGTTTAGGTAGCGATTAATGAGTATCTCTTGCAAACTTGTAATTTGGTTCTTTGGATTTAGCAAATTGTGTTTGGCCAGAATAGAGTAGTCTTAATAGAACTTGTTTTTGTGGGGCAACATCATATCATTTGTGTACACAAGTGTTGGTTCTATTCAACTATATTGTATGTTCAGTCCAACATAAACTTGAGGCTTGATTGACCAAAATAGATGTAGTTGGAAATCTGTATCAATGACACCATTAATTAATTGAGATCACCAATTATCTTAAAGTAAATAGAAGTTCAGTTTTGTTGATAAGGCTTGAAAGTTTGTTTAGTAGATTATTCTCTATTGGTTAGTGCTAAAATTGTTGTTAGAATTTCATTTGCATTGAATGGTGTGAAGTCTATCTCTATGGATAAATAAGGAATACTTTTTTTTAAATATTATTGTTCCACAACTATGAATTAATTATTGTTAAATGAATGAATATAAATATTTTAATATTATTAAAGTTTGCCTAAAGGTAAAAATCCAAAAGTGTTCCTTAAGTTTTAGTTGATAAATTTTGACTTAGTTTAAATCCAAGATAACCCCTATATGAGCCTGCAACAAGGTGCGTGCCATTCTGCATCTATCTCTCTCCATCTCTACCTCTCCCTCCTTCCCTCTCTCTCTCTCTCTCTCTATCTCCATCTCCCCACCTTCCTCCTCTCTCTCTCACCTCCCTCTCACCCCCTCTCTCTCTTTCCTTATCTACTCTCTCTCTCTCTCTCTCTCTCTCTCTCTCTCTCCTTTCCTATCTACTAGAGAGAGGTAGACAAAGGGAGGGAGAGGAGTAGGAGGAGACAAAAGATGAGAGAGGAAGAGAGGCTGAGAGCACAAGGAGGGAGGAGAGTGGAGTGGATAGAGAGAGAGAGAGAGAGAGAGTGAATGAGGGAGCGACAAAGAGGTAGGGTGAGAGAGAGAGGTGAGATAGAGGTGTAGAGAGAGGTAGGTAGAGAGAGTGATAGGGAGTGATAGAGGGAGAGGTAGGTAGAGAGAGGGATAGGGGAGAGAGAGGAGAGAGGGAAGGATATATGAAGGGAGAGGTAGGGAGGGAAAGAGAGGTGAGAGAGTGGTGGGGAGTGATGGAAGGAGAGGGGAGATAGAGAGTAGAGAGGGATGGAGAGAGAGGTGAGATAGAGAGAAATAGAGAGAGGAAGAGGAGAGATATAAAGAGGGGGGAGCAAGGGAGAGGTAGAGAGAGATAAGTTAGATGAAGAGAAGTGGAGAGGGAAGGAGAGGAGGGATGTAGGGAGAGAGATAATGGTGAGATAGCAAGTAGAGAGGGAAGGAGAGAATGAGAGAGAGAGGGAGGAGGGAGAGAGGTAGAGAGGGATAGGTGAGATAAAGAGAAGTAGAGAGAGAGAGGGAAGGGGGGAGGGTGTGAAGAAGAGAGGGGGAGGGAGGGAGAGGTATAGAGGGATAGGTGAGATATGTTGTGCATGTTTTGCACACACGCCTCGCTGTAGGCAAGGACCCCCTTTTTTTTGCTTCCGACAGACTGC
This sequence comes from Sequoia sempervirens, assembly GCA_007258455.2. Taxonomy (NCBI): domain Eukaryota; kingdom Viridiplantae; phylum Streptophyta; class Pinopsida; order Cupressales; family Cupressaceae; genus Sequoia; species Sequoia sempervirens. Next base: position 80 of record VDFB02124194.1, on the reverse strand, counting down.
TTTGCTCCTGTCTTGTTTTGCATGCCCCATTTCTCAAGCCCAAATTGGTCATGTGCCTTCAAACGATCAAATCCCCTACC
>VDFB02124193.1:0-31420 GCA_007258455.2 Sequoia sempervirens | reverse complement strand
TACTACATGACTCATCCATAATAGAATGGTCATACAATGTAGTCCTTCCTCCCTACTAGAAATCTATCCATCTTCATCCTCCATAACTGTCCTGTGTGATCTGGCCACTAAAGAGTCAGTAGATATGGTCTCCATAGTATCTCATCCTCCTCTAGTCAGTCGAATCTCACCCTCCAAAACTCTAAATCTCCATACTACCATAGTTGTCTCACGAGATAACTGAATACTCATGGGTACTTTGCTGCTATCATACACAGATATCCAATAGGCCTAGTACATGTGATATGCTCCAGGAACCACACCTGTAGAAGCGTACAATGGACCATACTGTTGATCTCTCGATAAATAGATCTCCCTAAATCATAATACAAATGTGCCAGAATATAGCGACCCCATGCATAGATTGTCTACTAATCATACATCCCTCATACTAGCTGTACCAGTCCACCATCCAAGTGTGCTGCTCGTCCATCTAGATTGAGTACCAGTGCCATTGTGTGCATCATGATCCATATCACCACAAGAACTCATGAGTACACCAACATCAGCAACTCAATCCGTGCTCTAACCCTCTCATCATGTATCGGTCCTCCTAGGAAATACTAGATATCTCTCTTCTTTTCACGGAATGATCAGTCCCCTTAGAAATAGACTCATGCTCCTTTGATAGGCACTTAAAGAATGTGATATACATCCTCGAGTGTGATCATCATTTCCCTAGTAGGAAGATGAAAGGTACTAGTATCTGCATCCCAACGCTCGCACAAAGCCATTACCATGGCGTCATGGTATCTCATGGGTGATGTCATGAATGCCCATTAGATACCCACTGATTGTAGGTGCTCTGTCTCTGCCATTGATAGCGCTAGTGATAAATCTATAAAAAATGATATATATCTTTCCCCTAGCTGATGCCGCGACCAGGAAGGAACCTATCACAATCATCATAAAATACTTAAAAAAATTATCTAAAATGTTCAATTTTCATATTTCTCATCATGCAAGTGTGCTAAAGTCAATCTAATGTGCTTTCTACATGGCCCTAGACACTTCATAACCCTTTTTAGGCATTTTGCAAAGAAACAAGGACACTTCGCAAAGAAATGGGACACTTCATGAAGAAATGGGACACTTTGCGAATAAAAGGGACACTTTGTGAACAAATGGGACACTTTGCAAAAAAAGGGGACACTTTGCAAACTTTTTTTCCAAGAACCCTAAATTAACCTATCCATGCCTAATAATCATTATAATATCATCAAAACACATGGTGAAAGTTATAGAATTGACTCACCTCATGATATCGCTCACTGCGTGCCACCTGCTCATGATGATCATCTAGCCATGAAGGTGTGTAATCCCATCTGCTCAACATCTTCTCCTTCTTCTTGTCACTATCAAGCTAAAAAAATGGTGAAATAAATAGTAAGTGACAAATTACTTTCATTTACTACTTTTTATCTCTATTTACTTTTACATCTTAACCTAACACTCTTTTCTTTTTACCTAGTTTATAATATAGTCATTCTTCACATTCACATGACATGCGCAAGGGTAATCCATTTTTGACGCTGTTTGATGCATTGGAATCGTGATTCTACACCTGACATCCTCATTTTCCTATCGTTGTGTGGCATGGTACTTGGAAATGCCCTACAATATGGTATTTCTTCTTCAATGTGGCTAGATTGCTACCTTGATTCCACCTTTGTAAAGAAAGAAAAATCAAGGGGGGCCATACATCTACCCTCGAATGGGATTCCTAGGAAGTTAGATAAAAGGATTTGTAGACAATTAACGAATGTGTGTTGTAGGATGCGGTTCCTAATGTTGTAGTTTGTAGGTAACTACACTAGGGGCTCTGTTATCTCGTCTTCTGAATATGTATCTGTAGACATGCAAAATTAGCATATTGCATTTAATCAAGTCCATTCATCAAATAAATCATGTGTATTTGATTAATCTCTAAATTCATCCATTTAAATTAAATAAATCAACTTTATTTAATTTAATCCTAACATCACTCTCTTTGATTAAATAAATCAAATCTTTATTTAATTAAATCTAAAATCATCTTCCATCTCCTTTTGATTTAGTTTAATCCTTAAATCTAAGTCAAATGAGTCAAATCACCTAATCCTCCTTTAAATTAACTAAATTAGGATTAAATCTAATCTAATTCATGTCACATTCTCTATCATCCCACAATAATGGGTTACACTTTTTGGCCAAACTTGACATTGAAATCAACATTTTCAGAGAAAACTTCACTTTCTGACACTTATAGTAGGTAAACTATTAGGAATTTGAAAATGATGTAAACTAGTGATTTGTGAGATTTTGTCTGTAGATTTTAAATATATATATTTTTTTAAAAAATTGGAATTAAATTGTTTTTTTTTTGCGTCTCCTTTGATAACTAGTTTTTAATAGTAAACAACATTTTTTAAAAGTGATGTGTACTTCGACACGCATAACTTTTTTTCTACAAAGGATAAAATTTTGATTCTTTTTAATTTAGGTTGCTAACACTGGTATCTATTGGTTTCATTTTGTTTCATAACGTTTTGTTGAATATTTTTTTTTTAATTAAGTTTTGAAGTCAAAACATTTACAATTTAGACATAGGTGCACTTCGGCACGCATAACTTTTTTGGTATGTATTGAAATTCAATTTTTTTTTTGTTAGAATGAGGACATCAATACCTAGAGGATATATATTTTTCAATTTTTTTTCCTCAAATTTACTATTTTTCCACAATGATTTTTCATCGAACTTGAGGTTCGGTGAAAAACCTATGTACAGTAAAACTAAAAAATAAAATATAAAATAAAAACAAAATATATTAAATTTATAGTTGTTGGAAAGCACATTTTGATCACTACAATCATCCAACTTGGTTTATCAATTTGACTCCATTTGCACCTCCTTCCGAAGCTTCGATAGTCAAAAAAATGCATAAATTTTGAAATGGTGGAGGGGAAGGTGAAAAAAGGGGGTTCATTAGAACCCCCCTTCTAATGAAGGGGGTTCATTCGAACCCCCCTTATATGGTGCAAAAGAGGGTTCATTAGAAGGGAGGGTGGTTCATTAGAAGGGGGGGGGGTTCATTAGAAGGGGGGTGGTTCATTCGAACCCCCTTCATTAGAAGGGGTAAACCATTTTAAATTTTTTTATGAGAATTTCTAATTTTTCTTCGTTCAAAAAATTGTAACCCACTATTGTGGGTTCTAGATTTTCCCACTTGCACAAATAAAGGATTTTAATTAATTTATTAAGTCTCCATTTTCCATCAACATGGCATAAAAAATGGAACATTCTCTCAAGTTTGAATTCAAATCCAAATTGACATGTACATCCAACAAAACATTTAAGAACTCTTACATGTTTCTCACATAAGTAAAACTTGGCATTTAAGCCCCTTTTTCTCACTCCAACAAGCCAAATTTGAAATTTGAAAAGGATACCTAATGTCATTTATTGGCACATTGACCAAAACTTACACATCCTCCATCCACTCACATTTGGACAAGTGGCTCTTTCCTATTGGTTGAATCTTTGTCCCACATTCACCCATTTTGCATATTTCTCCATCCTATCATTCTATAAATAGGAGGTCTCATTCCTCATTTTATCATCCACAATTCATGCAAACTTACTCTCTTCACATTGAGAGCTAATTTTTTCCACTTCATCTTTAAGGAATTTTATCATTGAGCTTGTCAAGGGTTGGGAAAGGGTCACTTTTCACAACAAAGTGACACCAATCCACTATGGAATAGGTTTGCATTATGTTTCTTTCATGCTTCCAATTAGTTTGTTTTGTTATCTTATTTGAGAGGTATTATGCATTATTTCATAGGAGTATTTATGCATTTACATGAACTAACCCCATTGCTAACTAGTGTTGGAATTTAAGCTTTGTGCAGATTCGTAGGTACTCACAGTATCCTTTTATGAAGTAAAGTGCATTGTTTAGAGTTCTTTAGCTTACATATGCATGTAGAGTCAGATGAGCGCTAAAGTGGGGGATAAATATGCCATCAAAAATTGGACCCTCTTGAGAAAAGAGACAATTTCATGCATACTTATACCCACTTTTGAGTCCCTTCACATCATTTCCCTTTTAAATGGCATTTATAGGCCCCTTAGACCTATTAATTTTGATCTAGAGGCTCGTTTCACATGAGAAATCAAATAAAACCTGACAAACAATGCTTAATTACATCATACCCTGACAACCCACCTTCAAACAATAGTAGTGGGACCCATTCACCACCCTTGGCATATGAGTCCCCTCTAGTGGGACTCATTCGCTAAGGGTGGCATGAGTCCCCTTTGAGGGAAAGTTCAAAATCAAGCGGGAATTTAATCAATTTTGTTCTTATTTTCGGTGAATGTCGACCTCTTAGGTCTAATTAATTGGAAAATAAGGTGTTGTTTCCTATAAATACACATTTTAAGTCATTTTACACAACTAGAGATCACTTTTTATCTACACATTGTCATTATCTAAGAGTGAAAAAACATACAACAACAAGTTGCATCATTAAAAGTTGATGTTTTAGGACAACAAACTAGGGTTTTTGTAGGTTTTGGAGCTCACTTACATTGTCAAGATCCAACATTGCAAAGGGTTGATGATGGATGCCTATGGTGAATCATGAAGAAATATAGGGTGATGAGGTGCAACTAGCACCAAATGATGCCTAAGGACTTGGTTTCCTATCGATTCCATCTTCTATCATTACTCTATCTTTAGATCAAGGTTTTCATTGTATTTATTTAGCATTTGCATGTCATTTCTTATCCTTGTTTTATGTGTTGTAATATTTCTAGGGTAGAGATCTTGCATCCTTTCAATCATTCTTGCATAACTTATTCTAGAGCAATAGAATAGGGTTTTTGTCATGATTAAGCCTTTCCTAGTCTTTAACACACCTAAGGCTAGGGTTTATGCATATTTTTCTCTATTCAAGGTTTGATTACCAATCTAGGGGTTTGACCAAGGAAAACCCCCCATTAGACCAATAATTTTGAGCTATTTTGCAGGGATTTTCTGAGATCTGGAATCGAGATTCCACCAGAATTTGTTGAACAAGTGTCAGGGTGCAGACCTAAATCTTGAATTTGCAGGAATCTGAAGGTGGAATTATTCACCATGCTTGGCGAATGAGTCCCACCTGATATGTAGAATTGAGTTAGATGCTATTTTAGGTCCCTGACAGTCAGAAATCAAGTTTTGTTTAGAAAAGGCCTGATTCAGGACTGATTTGCCACCCTTAGTGAATGAGTCCCAGTTAGCTAAAGTACAGGTTTCATCATGTTTTCATTTTGTTATTCAGTCCTCTACAACTTTCCAGGTGCACACATTCTTAGAAACAACCCTCTGTTTAGTCAAATATTCCATTTTGTTCATGTTATTCCTATCTATTTGCATATCACACTATGTTTTCAAACAAAACATAAATCTTAGTTTTGCATTCATTTTCAGTCATTAGATTAATCTATTACATTTAGTTAAGTTCATTTACATCATATCACATTGCATACATCCTATTTGAATGTACATAAGCATTTTGGGATCTAATCTCTCTCCTTTTGGGTGAAAAACCCTATAAGTGCAAAGGAAGCATTAGGGTCCTAAAATCTATGTCACACAACTAAAGTGGCCTGATGTGAATGAGGCATCCCATGGATAATGATCTGACACCCTAATTTTTCCTCTCTTGGAGATATTAGGCACAATGCTCCATAAGAAGAAGACCTTACATGAACAAAGAAAAATCCCCTTCAACAAATTTTTTACATGACATTCAAAACATTTTCATTGTGGTACCTTATCAATGTTATCAGGAGGGTAACTTTGGTATGGGTTGTAGAATGGTAAGCTAACACACTGGCATGAATTTCTCATTATACGGTGGGAAGCCTCGACACACTAGCATGACTTTCTAACTAAAACCACTTCTTTGGGACAACTTACCCGACAAATGACCTGATGTTTTGTGGCCCCAGAGTGAGTCCATATTTGATCCATCTCATTTTTCTAATTCTTGTCATTGCATGATCATGTATATTGTCTTGTTGCAAATCATTCACCTTGCATGTGTCCTTTCATGCTTATGTTGGCTTGACTTAGGATCTTGGATCCTGGGGGCTTGCACAACCTCCTTAGATCTTTGTCATTCTTGGTCATCCGCAGTAGTATGATTGGACTCCTTTTGAATGGCTACTTTAGCAAGATTTTGAAGCAAGTTCATCCTCTCACTAAAGTGGGGGATTAATGTGTTGCCAAAAAGTATAAACTTTTCCTAATATGGGAATAATTGATGATAAATTGGACTTAATGAGGCCTTGATTTAGTGTTGTGAGGTGTCTACACATCCATACTAGGTCTTGGACCTTTGAAAATTGAATAAAATGCATTTATTGATGTCTTGCAAGGGTGTTGTAACACATCTTCACACTTTTCTAGCAGGTCCATAATGTTATATTTCACCTAAATAACCTTACCAAGACCTATTTCAAAGTGTTGTAAAGTCTTGTAATAAACTTTCACACTTTCCTAGGCTTCTCATCAATATTTATACCTTTCTTATGTTTTAGATGGCCCCTTATGCACTTACAGGCCTTAATTAAGTGTCTTGTTGAAGAAGAACCCGATAGACAACATTTAATACATCTTAATATCCAACATCCACTCAAAATTTCTAAGGTGGACCAAGTCACCCATAGGGGTGACTTAGTCCTATTTGGCACAAAAATAAAAATTAATTCAAATTTCTTTCAGGTTTTTATTCTTTAAGATCTTATGTCCGCATGTGATGAGGTATCATCAGATTACTAAGGAACAAAGGTGTATAAATAAGATTTTTTCTCCTCACTTAACATCTCTTCCATCTTCTAATCTCTCCTAGTCTCCCACAATCTCCTAACTCATAACTCATCACTCGTCATGTTCTCAAGTCAAGCAAGCTAGGGTTTTGTCATTATGAATCATAAAGATAGCTTCCTAAGACATTGAAAGGTAGATTATTCATTTTTTGCTAAAAAAGATCAAGATCAAACACCATGGCAAGTTAATCAACTCCATTATTGCATGTTTCATTCCATTCTTTCATCATTTTGGTTTAATTACCTAAAAGGGGTTTGACCAAGGCAAACCCCCATGCCCTAACATCCAACATTTCTTCCTCTCCTCTTGTGTGTTTGTAGATTTAGGCACTTTGATGGTTTGAAAATCATTGAAGATTAGGTTGAAGACTCATTGAAAACACCTCCTTGTTGACCTAGTGAAAATATTAACAAAAAGTCACCTTCAAGCCCAAAAATTAGAGTTTCAGAAGCGAACACCTGTAGGAAATTGAAATGCAAACTTAGAATATCCATTTCCATTTCATAATTTTTAGAGATTCAAAAGTTGACTAAGTGGGTGACTTAGTCCTATTGAACCTGAATTTCAGTGATTTTTGAAGATACAGATACCCATTTGACATAAACTAGTTTCTGGGCACTTTTTCCAGATTTGGGGCTAAGTCGCCCAGACTGGCCTAAGTGTCCCGCTAGACCTAAAAATTAGAATTTCTAGAGTCTCATAGTTGTTTCAAGTCTGCAACACACTTCCAAGTGCACAACTTTTGTCTTACAACTTTCTGTTTGGTTTTATTTGCATTTCTAGGTCATTTAGTTCATGTTTGCATATCACATTATGTTTTCCAGCACTTTACATTTTCATAGTTTTGCATCATTAAATCATTTCAATTTTAGATTAGTGCATTTTTACATCTTAATTAGACATAATACACTTCATTTAACATAGTCTTGAGTGCAAACCCTTGCATTTTGGTACCCCTTTCCAATTCCCCTTTCTCCTTTTAGATGAAAACCCTAGGAGGAGAAAAGCATTGCGAAAGAGGGGTAAACCAAAATCATCGTTTACAATATTCCATCCTACAACTTTCTATTTTGTTTTACATTTTTAGGTCACTTAGTGAAAGATTGCATTGAATTAGGGTTAAGCATTTTGATTTTGATTGCATTTGTCTTTCGAATCCCTAGCTTGGTGGTGAATGCCTCATTAGTTTACAATTAGCCCCTAGGACAACCCTATTGCAAGATCTCTTTCTCCTTTTCATTGAGATCTCTAGGGTTATACTTGAATGAAATAATTGGAAAGTGGGTATGCTCTATGTTCTAAACCATACAAAATCATCCTAACCCATTTTCCATTATTTCATTTTGGTGAACCTGCATTTTGAACATCATAATTCTAATTTGGAGTACATTATCATCCTAGATCTTGCTTGCATTAACATTGTATTAGGGTTTTCATTAGTTAATTGGCATTATAGGGTTTTCAAATTTTTGCATTAGTGAAAGTGCATATAGCTTACATTTTTGCACCTTAAATCATTGAAAATCATACAAAATATGCATTTTCACTTAGGTTACAGTTCATTGTCAATTTATAGATTTGTAAATGTTTCCATTGTTTCTTTGAATTTTACTTTTTAGTTTTTTATTTCTAAATTTAAAAGAAGAAATATAATTTATATATATATATATATATATATCTATATAGGGACATGAGACTAAAAAATATAAAGAGGAATTGGCTTCCATATTGGGGGTAGAGGCAATGAACAAATTGGTTAATGTGGATTGGACAACACTTGCCAGATACATAGAAAAACAATCTATTAACACCTCTCAAACATTGCAAACAAATCAATTATGTCAAAGGGAATCAATTGATTCCCCAACCAGTCCTGGATCGAGCAAAAGATCCAGGAGGAAATTAGTGATAGTAAACTCTAAGATTGTGGAATAGGGAGCAGAGACTTCCACTCTTGGGACACAGACTTCTTCCACCATGCCATGTTTTCAATCTTGCATTGGTAGCTATAATACGAAGATAGAATATGAGATGGTTTGAGGGGAAGTCCGAATGATGAATTTTGGGAAAATGTTTGTGAATAGGTTGAAGGAATCATGCCTTCAACGGTTCAAAGACCATCTACATTTTCCATTCTCAAAGATACCCATGCACCTGAAAAAAGCAGTTATCCATGACATGGAGACTTATTTTGGCATAGGTTGGTCTGTAAAGAAGATAAAGCTACGAATGTCTCAAAATTGCAAGAGATTTGAGTGCAACCAAACAAAAAAGATAAAAAAAATCCCTCCTAAGCTAAGGCAAAAAAAGGCCAATTGATGTAAGTGTGAAAGTATGGAGAGAGCTTGTAAAAGCATATGAGAAGTCTGATGCACAGAGGAAGTCTGGTGAGGAGAGCACGCAGGTATTTGAATTTGCTCATAAGATTATATCAAATTTATTAAATGATATTTAAATTTAATTTGTGCATGGTTAAATTGAATTAGTATATGTTTCAAGACAAGGCCTCCAAGGCTAGGCTTGAGAAACTTTGTGCCACACATCACAGTGGCTAGAAAGGTTTATAGGCCTTGATCTGTACATGTGTAAGTATATTTAATATGTTAAATGACATTTTTTATTATTTCGTTGGAAAAAGTAAATGATTGTATATTAATTAGTTTAACTAGTCCATGTGCCATGTTTTGACAGGAGGAGAAATATGGCTACCATCCAAAGCAATTTGAAAAGAATATGTTACAAAAAAAAAAGTGGAATGATTTTGTAATCTGGATGGAGAACGAGGTATCAATAGTTGAGTTTCAATAACTTGGTTGGATATTGTTGTGTTAATATGTCAATTTGCATCTCTTGTGGTGAGTTGTTTATTGATGCATAGGATGAGTAAATAGCTTGCTCAAATCTTATGATTACAAGATGATCATTTATGTGCATAAATAAATAGGACAATGATGTAGATGAACTCAATTCATTTGATTTTATGCCTCTTGGAAGACATTCCTCTTGAATCTCTAATATCAGGTGCCCAAGACTTCCTTGTAGCTTTTACCTTTCGTTGCCACCTTTCCTCTTCACTGTGAGACTCATCTCCTTTTTCCTTATCTGCATTTCTGGCTTCAACTTCTAATTCATCCCATGTTTTACCTTCCTCATCTTCAAAATATTCTTCTTCTTCTTCGTCCTCCTTTGACTCCACAAGAGATTCATCTTCTGAACCTTCCTCATCTGATTCTGGTTCCTCTTCTACATTAGAGGGTTCATATCCTTGATTTGACTCTTTTGAATTATTAGAATTAGAATCACTAGCTTCCATATTCAAAAATTACCAACCAACATCTTAAATAAATTTATCTGGATCATCAGTAATACTCTTCAAAATTGACCTCCAGTTTAAGTTCATTCTGCTTTCATAATACTTTATATCCTTGGAGTTCAATCATTCCTTGATGCCATTGAGTGAAGATTGAGGAATGGCATAAATGGAATTACATCCTACTTGAAGTCTTTAAAAATAATAGCCATATCAAATGCCTTTTTCCCAAGTCCTACTCTCTCAAGGTTAACAATCTCAATCTCACTAATAGCGATTACTAAGAAAGGTAATTCCACCAACTCTACCAAATAGTTTACCATAGGAACAATAAAAGTAGAGGATTTGAAAGGAACTCCATGAAAACCAAGCTCTCTAAATGGTATATCAAACTCTAGTTCAAAATATTTTAGATGAGGCTGCTCCCATAGCACTCTTACTCGCTTTGAAAAGTCCTTGAAACTTTGTGTTGATTTTATTTTTCCTATCCCTCTCTTGTTGTTCTTCCTCAATTTCATTAGGATCATACATTGACCTTCTTGCCCCTCCTAAATTTTGGACTACATCCATTACCTCCACATAAAACTGGACATCCTTGGTCTTCTTGGTTCCCACGCCATGATATGGTTATGCAAATGAAAATGAAGCATAGTAATCATCTCCTTCTCCACTGGCTGGAAGAATGCATGCTTAATGTTTTGATACATGATATCAGCTCTCTCTTCTGCTCTCATGGTTGAATACCAAAATCCAGTATAGTGGGCCTCTAGAGTTCTAGTCATCTTTCTTCCTCTTCCACCAACTTTTGGCATGATCTACACGTCTTCTAGCCTAATTGGATTTGTTTTTGAAAGCTCAAGTTTCTCTTGAGTCACCAATGTAGCTCTCTCTGCCTTTTTAGACTCTTTCATTGCTATAGATCATCTCTGGGATTTAATCATTTGTACCACATGGTTGATGTGCTTTGAATCCTTGCATCTAAAGGAAATTTCCTTAACATAAATACTGCTAGGGAATTTCAATGTTTCCATTGTAGTTGCATCAAAGCCGATACCTGCAACATTGAAAATTATCCTTATATAAGAATTCCCTCCATCTTGTTAATTGGCTTGTAACACTCTTGATGGTGGCTATAGGAAATCTGATTCTGATTCCTCTTCTACATTAGAGGGTTCATATCCTTGATCCGACTCTTTTGAATTATCAGAATTAGAATCACTAGCTTCCATATTCAAAAATTCCCAACCAACATCTTCAATAAATTTATCTAGATCATTAGTAATACTCTTCAAAATTGGCTGCCAGTTCAAGTTCATTCTGCTTTCATAATACTTTATATACATGGAGTTCAGCCATTCCTTGATGCCATCAAGCGAAGATTGAGGAATGGCGTACATGCAGAGTACATCCCGCTTGAATTATTTGAAAACAATAGCCATATCAAATGCCTTTTCCCCAAGTCCTACTCTCTCAAGGCTAACAATCTCAATCTCACTAATAGCGATTACTAAGAAAGGTAATTCCACCAACTCTACCGAACAGTTTACCATAGGAATAATAAAAGAAGATGCTTTGAAAGGAAATCCATGAAAACCAAGCTCTCTAAATGGTATATCAAACTCTAGTTCAAAATATTTTTAAAGATGAGGCTACTCCCATAGCTCTCTTACTTGCTTGACAAATCCTTGAAACTCTGTAATGATTTTATTTTTCCTGTCCCTCTCTTGCTGTTCTTCCTCAATTTCATTAGGATCACACATTGACCTTCTTGCCCCTCCTAAAGTTTGGACCACATCCATTACCTCCACATAAAATTGGACATCCTTGGTCTTCTTGGTTCCCACGCGATGATATGGTTATGCAAATGACAATGAAGCAAAGTAATCATCTCCTTCTCCACTGGTTGGAAGAATGCATGCTTAATGTTTTGTTACATGATATCAGCTCTCTCTTCTGCTCTCATGGTTGAATACCAAAATCTAGTATGGTGGGCCTCTAGAGCTCCAGTCATCTTTCTTCCTCTTCCACCAAATGCTGGCTTGATCCACACATCTACCAATCTAATTGACTTTGTTTTTGAAAGTTGAAGTTTCTCCTGAATCCCTAGTGTAGCTCTCTCTACCTTTTTAGACTCTTTCATTGCTATAGATCATCTCTGGGATTTAATCATCTGTACCACATGGTTGAGGTGCTTTGAATCCTTGCATCTAAAGGAAATTTCATTAACATAAATACTGCTAGGGAATTTCAATGTTTCCATTGTAGTTGACATTAAAGCCAGTACCTGCAACATTGAAAATTATCCTTATATACTTGAGTTCCCTCCATCTTGTTGGATTGTAACACTCTTGATGGTGGCTACATGAAATTTGATTCTGATTCCTCTTCTACATCATAGGGTTCATATCCTTGATCTGACTCTTTTGAATTATCAGAATTAGAACCACTAGCTTCCATATTCAAAAATTCCCAACCACCATCTTCAAATTTTTTTTCTAGATCATCAGTAATACTCTTCAAAATTGGCCGCCAGTTCAAGTTCATTCTACTTTCATAATACTTTATATCCATGAAGTTCAACCATTCCTTGATGCCATCAAGTGAAGATTGAGGAATGGCATCAATGTGGAGTACATCCTACTTGAAGTCTTTGAAAATAATAGCCATATAAAATGCCTTTTTCCCAAGTCATATCAAGGTTAACAATCTCAATCTCACTAATAGTGATTACTAAGAAAAGTAATTCCACTAACTCTACCAAACAGTTTATTGTAGGAACAATAAAAGTAGAGGCTTTGAAAGGAACTCCATGAAAACTAAGCTCTCTAAATGGTACATCAAACTCTAGTTCAAAATATTTTAGATGAGTGGGTCAAGCCCCATAGTTCTCTCAACTTGCTTGACAACCTTGAAACTTTTTTTATTTATTTTTCCTATCCCTCTTGTCTCTTCAATTCCCCATCAGATCATACATTGACCTTTCTTTTCCCTCCTAAAGTTTGGACTACATCCATTACCTCCACATAAAATTGGACATCCTTGGTCTTCTTGGTTCCCATGCCATGATATGGTTATGCAAATGAAAATGAATCAAAGTAATCATCTCCTTCTCCACTGGCTCAAAGAATTCATGCTTAATGTTTTGATACAAGATATAAATCTCTCTCTTTTTCTCTCATGGTTGAATATTGAAATCACTCATTATAATACCTCCAGTTCCAATCTTCTTCCTCTTTCCACTCAATGCTGCCATTCTGATCCACATAAGTTCAACCTAATTGATTTTGTTTTTGAAAGTCGGGTTTCTCCTAAGTCACACATATTGTAACTTTTTTGAAATTTTTATTATGTACACTTTGTAGATATGATGCAATATGATTATGGTTTCATCTCATATGTTGTAATATTATATATATAATAGAAAAATAAATTATTGTATGAAATAAAAAATAACTTTTCATTCTAAATGTTTTTTTTGTAGAACATGGGTCTTCTAGAAGATCAAGATGATCCTCAACATGATATAGATCCACAAAATATTGGTTTTTCCAATACAGATAACATGGCAGAGGATGATGATGATGTAGATGTGGAAGACATCGAGGCCGATGGCAATGATGATGACGACGACGAGGATGACAACGACGACGACGATGATGATGATCACGATGGTGATGACGATGATGATGATGATGATGAGATAGTTGGTGGTAGGAACGAGTGACATTCATGATCATATAGACTACATCATGGATCATTGCTGATATATCGTTATGATGACTCTTTTCCTAGTTACTATCATATGTATCATTTTCATGACCTATAGTACTATATTATTGAGTTGTATTATATTGACATGTATCGTTTTCACTATATCATTTGGACATGTATCATCTTGACTTGTATCAGTTTGAGTTACATAATTTTTGAATTTTATTTATATCATTTGTACATGTATCATTTTCACTTATGTCAACTATTGGACATGTATCATTTTGACATATTTTTGATGTACTGGCATATTTGAATTTCACTTGTTTTAGTTATATATGATGATCTTATCAGTATTGACTTGTCAATTTATATATATTAAAAGTGGTCGATGATTTTTGGATGGATATTTATTATGTATGATGATTTTAATTTATTGCTCAGGATGGATGTTGTCAAATTCAATTTAATTATAGATATTTGACTCACTTGTTTTAATTATAGATGATGATCATGTTACAATAATAGTTTAGGTGGTGATGAAAGGTAAAATTAATGCTTGACACCTCCAAAATGTAATTGAACAAATTAGAGAAGTGTTAAGCTCTTTTGAAAGTTTTGCAGTGAGCCACATTAAAAGAGGTGGTAATGTGGAAGTGAATGTCTTATTTAAATGGGCTTTAAATTTTGGTGAAACATGAGAAGTTAGGTTGGAGGATTTTAGAGGTGTTAAGTTAGCGGAATTAGGTGAAAAAAAATTGCCTTAAATGAACAAGGTGGTGAAGAGAGTGGAGTAGGTTTGACATGACAAGCAAAGGCAGGGGTGGTGGGTGGTGGTGAAGTATTACTTCATTAATAGCAAGCCCTTGATTAAGATGTGTTATGCATTTGGAAAGGGTCGAGAAAAACTCTGCAACAAAATTTGGTGGTGGTGGTACTGGTTGTCAGGATAAATGAAAGCCAATTTCACTTTCTGATCAGGAAGATTTTTGGGCCCATTTTATGGAGAGGCATCCAGAAAACAACTGCAGGGCCTTTTCCTTGTTGACGATGAGTGGCTAGTGCAGTGTGCAAAAATGATTTGTGGTAGGGATTTTGGCTCTCTGAAACAAAGATACTAAATCAACATGGATGTTTACTCCTTAATTGTGGCGTGGGGCTTGGATTTAGGTGAACCAGTGGAAATGGTGAGGATGGTGATGCAAAAAATTGTGCATGAAGATTTTTTGGTAGGCATGGAGTCCATTCTCGAATGGATGGTTCTAGGTGTAGGTTTAGATTATTTTGAAGGACTGGTAGATGATGAAATTGAGGAGATCTATGGGAGACTAGGGCTCAAACCCTTTATTCATTGGCCCGACGAAAAATACAAAGCTTGTTGTCGTGAGGAAGAGTGTTTGGGATGGGAAGAGCTCAAACTCTTGATTGAAGCAAAGGTGGAGATGTAGGGATTGGAAGTGATAACGAAGTGCCAGAAGAAGAAGTCAGGGAAGCGATAGAAGAAGAAACCGTTGGGCCCAGGTGGAGCTCATTAAGACTAGTCATGTTTGAGTCTAATTTTGAATTCTCCCTCCGCTTTTGTTGTATTAAAGCATGTAACTCTGAACACTGCTAATGGTGGTTATTTTTTGTAAGGATTTTACTAGTAAATAGTTATAGGGGTTATGGGATTTATTTAATGTTTTACTCTGCACAATAAGGTGCCTCTAGTTTTTGTCATTTGTTGTGGAATTTTGGTGGGTAATGACACTGAACAATAGATGCACTTTTTTTTATCTTTACAAGCAATACAAAAAATTCGTGTTGTCGACCCAAAAAAAATAATTATCTTGTTATTTAATCATATGAGTTAAATAATTAAATTAGTCTATAATCATATGAGTTATTAAGAGGCATGATATATTTAACTAATTAAATTGAAATAAAACATATTAAATTAATAAATGGAAGCAAAACAAGAAGCATTTTTAGAAGCAAAAAAGGAAGCAACAATGGAAGCCAACCTAGAAGCAATCTTGGAAGCAAAATTGGAAGCAAAATTGGAAGCAAACGTGGAAGCAAAATTGGAAGAAAAATTGGAAGCAAAATTGGAAGCAAACTTGGAAGCAAACTTGGAAGCAAAACTGGAAGCAAAATTGGAAGCAAAACCAAAAGAAAAACTGGAACCAAACTTGGAAGCAAAATTAGAAGCAAAACTGGAAGTAAACTTGGAAGCAAAACCGAAAGAAAAACTAAAAGCAAAAGTGGAAGCAAAAGTGGAAGCAAAAGTGGAAGCAAACCTAGAAGAAAAATTATAAGCAAACTTGGAAGCAAAATTGGAGGCAAAATTGGAAGCAAAACTGGAAACAAAACTAGAAGCAAACCTGGAAGCAAAACTGGAAGCAAAACCAGAAGCAAAACTAGAAGCAAGAATGGGAGTAAACATAGAAGCAAAATCGAAAGCCAAATTGGGTGCTAATTTAGGAGCTATTTCCGACGCTATTTCCCGACGCTATTTTAGGCGCTAATAGAGGTGCTATTTTTGACACTATTTCCTGACACTATTTTTGGCACTAAGGGGGGCACTGTGATTTTCTAGCGCTAAGTATGGCACTAACTCCTACATTACATCTGGCGCCAAAGTCGGTGCCGAGATGACCATGCTTATTTGTGTCGAGTTTAGCACCAACCAAATTTTCCAATTCATGAACTGAAAGATACCAGAATACCAAAAGTAACCCCAAAGGACAATCACACGAAAATTACTTCACAATTTTTTTTTTAAGTAAACATAACATACATGTAATACATATTAAGTCATAACATGAATTTCATCTAA
The DNA here is from genome assembly GCA_007258455.2 of Sequoia sempervirens. Lineage (NCBI taxonomy): Eukaryota > Viridiplantae > Streptophyta > Pinopsida > Cupressales > Cupressaceae > Sequoia > Sequoia sempervirens. Next base: position 14,682 of record VDFB02124193.1, on the reverse strand, counting down.
ATAGATTCATTAACACATACATCCCTTGGGGTACACGAAGAGTAATTACGTGACTTAGATCCATACAACATCAATAAAGAATAGAATCCAAAGATATAAAGTAAACAATAACAAATATAACACACATATGAAAATTCATTGATAAAAAAGCCATCTGCACATAAATACAACATATGCATGATTAACATAACACATTGAAAACCAACTGCCATGATAATATTATTACAAGCATAATGTTCATGAAGTACAATTGATGTAAAAAGTAAGCTTCCAAACATAAATGGAACCATACAATATAACATGATACAAATAAACGTGATGAATACAAAGTATCATAACTGGTTCCAAGATAAATACAATTCTGAAGTTGCCGCAACAGCACCAATCCACACCTCTCGATCCATAACTGGGGACCCAATGGGTGCTTAGCACGTTCCACCCGACCATGTGAGTCCGAAGACCCACCCCCCGTGCTAGGAGCTAACAAGAAAGAGACCACAACCAAGAACATCCAAGCAGAGAACCACAAGACTCAACGTCATACAAAAGTATCATAACACTCAGGAATTTACAATGACATAATCAACCACATCCAAGAGTCATAAATCTCATCACATAAATCAAAGCAATAACCAACAAACAAATAACCAAAGGATGATCATTAACCGACACAATAACATCATATCACAGTACCATAAGAGTACAAGGTCGAGACCCAATTTATCAACAAGATTTATACAAGACCAAAGAAGACACCAAAGATCAAATAGGGTAAAACCATAAATCAATTCAAAACAACTATGATCCATCAATTCAAGACAAAGACCCACTTCCAGAGGATTTCCAAAGAAACAACATAAGAAGGAGTGTTAGAGGAGAGTGTCATCGCATGGCTTAACATGGATTATCCAGGCTACCACTAACGCTAGTAGCCAGCCTGCCTGTCGACGACTATCCAGTATCCCGAAGCACTAGGGAAACTTCCATCTATGGTTATCCACAAAGTTTCCCATCTCAAGGTACCGGCCTTACAAGGTTGCTCATGCAGAACCGTTAACCTTTCATGAAGACAAGGCAATGATCTTGCCAACCACGGCCTTCTCAATCCCCTTTAGCCTGTGATAGCACTAAAAGGCGGATGAGGCATCAATTATCTTTTTTTAATGTGATTCTACCCACCCCTAGTTAATTATTTAAATTATCACTTATTAAATTCACTCTAATGAGGGCTATCCTGGCGCCCCTTTGTGCGCCGACCACCCACTTAGAGCCACTCTCGCTCTAGACACTCAAAACATAAAACCAAATCCAAGGGTTGTACAACATAACAAGTACATTAGATCACAACAGAGAAGCATGCAAGGCATCGCCCATCTTGCCATAAATACATAATCAAAATCTCAATGATTCATGTACAACCCCTTTAAATTCCAAAAATCAAGGCACTTGCCACATCAAGGCACATAGAGAGAGAACATTGACCAACCATAAAAACAAACCTCTGGAAGATTCTCAAAAGTTACACTAGGGTTTCCCCATGAAAATATGACAACAATAAAAGCAAAACCTTGAAGAACCAAATGCGATTCAAATATAGCGAGAGAATCCATCAAAATAAGATCAACAACTCCAACAACAACTTCAACAACTTCGATACGAACTAATTCGAGAATCCAAGGGAAACCTCTATTTTCTCCTCTCGGAATACCCATAATTCAAAGAACTTTTGATTTGACTCATTAACACTCAGCAGTAACCGCCAATCAAGACAAAGACAACATTAACCAAACACCTAGGTAAGGAGCAAAAAGACATATAGAAATGTAAGTTAAGGAGAGAAAGTCCTAATCTCAAAATCAACTCAGCAAAAGCTCATAATGTGCGATCTTTATCAAAACAATCCATGAACCACACATTCAAATAATATAACCATTCATTCAATAAGAAGTAACTCGAAGCAATCTAATAAAAACATTATTTTAAAGATCAATCGCATCCAACATTTAAGGACAGCACAATATTGCGAAGTGAAAATAAAATCTAATGGTTTAGACCATAAGACACTAATCACAAGTATTTTCTAGAACTGTTCTTATAGAAACCCCACAAATCAACTATTAAAAGAATATGAGGGTAATTGACTTAGAAGAGATCATCTAATTTTATTCATTTACATAAACCCCTTGTTTAACTAAATATAATTAATCAAAACATTTATCGAATCTACAAGCATTCACTAGCCTTTATCGTAATGCCCAACTATTTAAAGTTTTCAATTTCATTTACTTCCATTTACCTTATAAATCAATTCTCCCACCTAAACAGAATAATAATCCTTATCACTAATATTATCTACATCAACAACATACAAAACTCTACTTTTCATTATTCCTAAGTTAACTATTCCACTTGAAACTAATCAAATTAAGAATAAACTAATCTATCAATGTTACCCAAATTATCAAAATTAACATAAGGAAACTCTCTAATCACTTTACTAACCTACTCAATAACATAACACATAACTTAGCTACCTAATAAATCTAATTTTCTAACTCCTATAAATAAATCTTTTTCTGAATAAAACACATTAATTACAAAGTCTTAAAGATTAATCCCATATCTTATAAGCATCCTACTAAAGAATCATTACTAAAGAATCTCTATAAAACATAATTTCCAATTAACCAAATATTAATAAGTCCATTGATTAACATGTATGTATAATTTTTCTTAAGTTAAATCTCCCATATCCTCATATGTTTAATACTACTATTTGTTCAATATTGAATTGAATCTCCCACTTGCAATTTATGCAACCAACCCTTATTTTCCTTTTTAGTCATAAACATAATACACATATAATTATAATATTTTCCACATCATTACTTCCATATTCCCTTAAACAATCTAAATCAATGCAATTACTCTTCCCTTTTATTTATTCATTATTTCAACTTTGCTAACCATAAATTTTCTAATAATGCAAGACAAAGTCCATGAAGATACCTATAATTTATTTCTAAAAGTTCCTTTACCATTCTAAAACCAATTCACGTACTATACACCGTAAGTCAATAAATCAAGTAACCTATTTTAATAATACATTATTTATTATATCCATAATTAATGTAAATTTTGAAAGCACTTGTAATTAAAACTAATTTTAAGAGCACTTGTCCAATGTTCACAACACTTATTTACACCTCACCGTTGTGTTATTATACATTAGGATTTATTCATTACACATCTTTACTGGCATTGATGCTATTATAGACGTGGGATACATTATTATGCAATCTTGTTTGATTATTATCAATGTTTCCTAGAGGTATTACTTTAATATTCGTACAAGATTAAAACAATATATCAATATTATTATTAATTTCAAGATTGATCTACAGGGATTAAATTTAGACATTCACGATTAATTCTAACATTGATTTATACCAATAGTTATTGATGCTGTTATTATTATTATATATATATATATATATTTTTACTTACTTCCCCTTATTTTGATATACTTGAAAAAGGAAACTATTTTATTCACTTTATTCTTATATGAATATGTTTATTTTCACCTAGAGAAGAATTATGCATCGAAAGAACCCTAAGTCATTTCCATAAAAAGAACAACCAGAAGAAAATTAAGCGAATTAAATACAGATTAAGGACATGAAGAGGCATTCTATCTGGTGTTAAATACAGAGACTGCGATGGAAAAGAGCAGACAGATCGACAATAAGAGAAATCAATTAACTTTTAAACTACCTATTAAGCGGTTGAGGCAGTATAACAAAGAATGCAGAGGGAACACTTAAATATGTATACCTTACCATGTTCACGTGCTTTACTGTGATGGGTTGACAATGAAACAGAGAGAGATTATTTAATTTACTACTTCTTTGCAAGTCTAAATGTTGCTGCTGTGACGGTTTGCCAATGGTTTCAGAGAGATTTTATAAATTTAGATTACCAGACTATGTGAAGGAGCTCATCTAAGCGCTGTATCCAATAAAATCAATCTCTCTCAACTTTGACTGAATGGAGGTAATTGGCAGGGCTTGAAACATTGCGCAGACCAAGAGAATTAAATAATCTGCTCATTGGTCCTCAATTTCTTCACAGAAACAATCTGCTCATTGACAGCATCAGAGAAGACACACGAACCAAGCTTCCTCCAAGTTTGAGATGGTTATGGTTGCAAAAATGTGAGAAGAGTTTTCAAAGAAAGAGTATTGAGAGAAGTTCATAGGGCTGGATTGATTAATATGGTGCTGCCACTAAAAAAAATATTCCCTTAAATATGTTTGAACGCAAAAGGCAACAATGGAGGAGGTCACGACTAGTGAAATTCCCTCCCCTATTCACAATTGAGTTGAGTCTTTCAAAATGGTTGAAAGGAACTGCTACACCAACATGAATGAACAAGAATGACCAACAGGAACAACAAATGCAAAAACTGAAGGACGGGAAAGGTAAGCGGTGGAACAAGGTCGAGTTAAGGGGGCCCATGGGTTTGGCCATTCAAGAAGTTAGTCTTAGAATGTGTATAATTATTGAGAAGCTTCTGATGGAGGCAGACGAAAAATCAAAGGGCATGAGGAGTGGCGGCAACTGTGAGAAGCCATTAATATTGGAAGGTGAATTTTGGAAATATCGCCATCTAAATTGCATTATTAACAAATCCCAAATGTTTTCCTCAGGACTAAGGGGAAGGAGACAGATTGAAAATGAAATCAGAGAGATTACTTAGATCCTTGCAAATCTAGAAGCTGCGGCTAAGACCAGGTTGCCAATTAGAATTACTAAATAATTCATTAATATTTGACACAGAGTTAGAACATATATTCTACACATAACACTATCCTTTCAAAAAGGATACAAATATACACTATCCATATATAGATAATTAGGCATATAGATACACCGGTGAATTAGAATGAATGCATTGATCTATGTCATAACATACTTAAAACCCAACTATAAGGGTAACTTGGGTCAACTGAAACAAAAATTAAAGTTTCTATTCTATGATCAAATATATCTATTCGATTACTATTCAGCCGAAGGTATAAAGAAATAAATGCAAAGGAAAAGCCAGACTAAGCAAAAAGGACACAAAACCACCATGCATGATGATATCTCAAAGAATTCATCACAAGATAAATTCGGGCAAAGAAACTACACTATTCAACTTTAGATCACCCTATGGAATGCTACAATGCTAGACAGGAACAAGTTTAAAACCAGGTATAAGATTTGTTGATACCATTTTAATCTGCCTAAAGAATTATTATGATAGAGGTTAACCCAATCGAATAGGAGATTTAAAACTGGATCACATTCTACAATACTTGTAGATTAAGAAGAAATAATTCATACATGAGGATAGTCACAGATGGATGGTGAGTGGCAAGTGACTTACCTCAAGATTTCTCACAAACTGATTATGAATTCATTCATTTCATGAGAAAATAAGAAGATGACGTGCAGAATAGTACCAAAATGTATTCGTTGGCAAGGCTTAAGAAACTTCCAATAAAGGCAATCGGCTGGGAGGAAGTGTGCGAAGTTAATTCTCTTACTCCTAAGTCGCATATTTGCACCTCGCCTTTCTCCTTCTCTTTTTTCCCACCGCTGCCAGGATGAAGACTTGTCATCCGGCACTCGAAGAAAAAATGCCCCCTTATTTTCTTTCTCAGGTAGTTACAAATCAAGAACGGATTCTCAACCACCGAACATCTTTTCACCTTCCCAACCAAATCTTCAATTTAAAAAAAATAATTTCTTTGCGGGATTATTATTTCATTAGCATTTATTTCGTCACATTAAATAACATTATTAACTTATCAATTATAATTAGGTACCAACTTTTACTGGCATTTCTCGATTTTACCATCATTCAAACTTAAGTGAAATTTTAATATTTAACCCTTTCTAATATTTTCTCACTTTTACATTTATTAATTGAATTTAATCATTAAATGATAATTATCTTCCTCATCAATTCCGATTACAAATAACCAAAGATAATTAAATTAGCGTTTATTATTGGATCTAATTTTTTATTTAATTCCAAATAAAACAAATAACCCTATAATTAAATTGACTTTTTTAATTAAATCCCAGCATAATATTAATGTTATTTCATAACTTTTAAATTAGATTAAATTATAAAATTACCACAACGACATGACATTACCAATAACAACTACTTACTTGACATCAATGACCAAACGGAGGGCACTACTGACACTCAAATTTGGTGCTATTTTAGGCACTATTTGCCTGTTCTGCTATAGTGTCTATAGATACTATTGTACTTATAAATGTTCATAAGATATGCACAACACATTAATCTATTTAGAACAATAAGAAAATCATGCAAAAAAAGTGTACACATAGACTTTAAGACAACATAATTACCTTGGAAGAAACCCTAAAGGGTAAAAACTCCAACAAGAGCAAGCATTTTTCTTCTCATTCCACTATTCATAGTTTAATTATAAATGATATAATTTACCTATAGGGAAAATTGGAACCTTTACAATGTACAAAATTAACTCCATGCACCTATAAAATATCTTTGTACCTTGAAAACCCTTCCATTATAAAATTATTATAATTGAAATAATTTCACAACTTGCACAAACTAGTGATTTCATCACTTTTATTTTTATACTTAGTTTGAATGAACATGTAGGTAGATCCATGTTTTAATTCCTCTCTAAGATGATCTAGATCACCCCATGCATTTCTTTAACAAAATTATAGTCCCTTTTGCATCATACCACATCAAACAATGATGAACTCCTATTTATAAGGCCTAAGACATTATTTTGGACTAGAAATAACAACTTTGACTCAATTTTTTGATCACACATGATTCTCTTACCCCCCATCATATCATTTATAATTTTAAGGATAAAATTTATTATTAGACCTGTACTAATTGAAGAAATCCAATGGTTAATATGTCACAATTTAGTTCAAGTGATTTCAAGATCTCATAAAAATTGAAGATACTAGAAGAATCCCTAATTATTTAAGAGAAGATGGAAATAAAGATATATTAACTAAAAGATATAATTTGCCATACATGCATGAAATACATGACAATGTGTATTGTTAATTACAAATTATAGGCCTACAATCTCTAGGTAGAAATATATATATATATATATATATATATATATATATAAAAACTAAAATAAAATATATTATATGTATGTAGTTCTTTAATAACATTTGAGAGCATGTTTGAATGAAATAAGAAAAATATCACATATCACATCCAAATGAACATATAGATCTCTAGTGTACACTTTTTTCTCTTAATTGCTTAAATGAACTTAAATTAACAAGTTGAAATTACTTGATTACATAACCAAGATAACTAGAAAGTTCTTAATACTAATCTTTCTCAAAATATTCATCCCCAAAAATCTCACTCATTCATATACCACGCTGATTGGATCAGCTCACTCTTCAATAACTTGTAATATTCTTTTATGATCATCTCTATCTAGTCTCCACTTATGACGTCCATGTATGCAAGTTGAACTTGATGAAGAGATAGGCCAGTAGAAATTACTAGGTGGCTATATTGTAACACCATGTTTTCAAGATGGTAATCAATAAAATGAATCCCATTTTGAATAATTGACTTGTTTGAGATATTCCCTTACACTACAACTTAACTTGTGGGAAACAATATTCCATCGCTTGTTTTTGGTTTCATTAACTTTATCCTCTCCTATGTGCAACATAATAAATAATAGATGACACCTATATTTCTAGCCTCTGCTATGACCCCAAAAAAATCTCTTGTACATGCATGTATATGTACAACATGTACATTCAATTTTTGAAAAATAGAACCAATCTTTAATTGTAGAAAAAAATCAATATATAAAAAAAGTACAATTAATTTTTTTGTCTAAATTAACAAATATATAATTTATAAATTGATCTTGAGAAAGTTACAAACTTTGCATGTTCAAATTTATATATACACGTGCACACACGTACCTTTTTAATCAATCTTGAAATGTGGTCATAATCAGTTGAAATTAAAGGGATATCTTCAAATCTTTCATCTTCATCTTCATTGTATGTGTCAATAACAACTAGCACCAAATTCCATTCACTAAAATATCCATGTTGTTGGTTGTTGCAATTATCGTAGTGTCCCAAAATGCATTCATAATAAAAACAGGAGTGATCTCTAGTATACAATGATCTCATCGACATGATAATATACCAAACATGTCGATGATATCTACATAGTGCATAAAATGTCCTTGATGATTTAAATTGTGATGTAAACCCATTAGACCATACAAAATGTTGTTCAATCTTCACACCTCTTCTTGCCAAATCTTCAATAAACTTCTTAAAGCAATGTTGGAAAAAAAGTGTGTCATTCTCTTTATCATCACTAGTATAAAAGTGATATTATTTCTTGATGACTTGTTTTTCATATGTACTGTCAACACCATCCAAATCCAATTGTGCATGTCAATAAAAAATATGCACCATAATAGTGACCTACTTTGAATAGTAATATTGTGTTTGAATCTCCTTTTGATGGTAAAAGAGGAATTTTTTGCAAAGTCAACTATTGATAAAATTGTTCCATCTGGGAAAGTATCTCTTAACAATTGATATTTTTTTGCTTGCCACTTAACATAGAATGAATGATGTATGTATGGCTGTATCAATTTACAAAAAAATTCCATAAATGTTCCAATAGGTACCTCCTCTTCTACATAATCTAATCTTGTGGATTCTTTCCCATTTTTTTTTGTGAACTTTATGTACTTGTAAATCTTGTAACTTACCATCTTCGACATGTCAATATCTTCATTTATCAAAGAAATTTTAGCTAGATTTCCACATGTTTCACAAATTACTTTTATGAATTTCATTGGAGGTCCATCTACATCATCATCATATTTATCACATAAGATGGATGTTATGAATTGACTTACCTATTTAGGAGGTGCATTTTGAGAACCATCACTTTCTTCTCCAATCTTTCGAAACACCTGATAGTAAAGATCAAATTCAATATGATAATGAAAAAAAGTTTCAAAAACCTTGTTTTCCCTCACATAAAGTGGCCTTAACATTTGAAACATTTTTTGTCCAATCTTTATATGAGGATTTGTATCACAAAACATCATATACATCTCATGTTGTGTTATTTCTAACTAATGTTTTGTATGTAGTCAAAAATTGTCTCTAGACTCGATCTTGTCTTTTAGAACATCTCTATTATTTGATAAGGGATGAGTATGATCATGCCAAAAACTTGAGACCAAGTTCCTAACACCAACTTCAATCTTGTTAGAATGATAAGCCCTACACATCAATGCCCAATTACCTTCTATAGTAGTATCATCCAAAACCTTTCTCCTTTTCACATATCTCGTTAGTTTCCTTCTACTTAAGCCAATTTCACTTGAAAGTGAAGAAACTTGACGATTTCTTGTCATTTTTGGACTTACAATTTAGATGTCAACATCACCCTTCTTGAAATTATCTTATCCACTGATCGAGATTGCTTCCCAATTGAACCCAAACCTTATTTAAAATTTTCAATAATATTTTAGTCTTCTAGGCCTTGTCTTTTCCTCTTTTTTTTGTGAAATCTACACCCATAAATTCTAAGGGCTCTTTTAGGTCAGCATGAAGAAGTAATGTTGATAAAAATTGGGCTTGACCAAGTGTATCATGAATTTTGAAATAAGTCACAATTATTTCCTTTGAATTTCTCGTGAATTCCCTCTTAGTAGTAGCAGCAGGTTGTTCAACATAAAACTTCATTTTCTCAATATCCAATTCAAGTAAATGATCTATATTTTTGTAAGAATTTTTTCTCTTCACCTCTTTAATTAGATTCATAGTATGAATAACGGTAGAAGGAAGTGATACTGACCCTTTTCCAACATCAAATTATGTATGGGGGCCTCATTTCTAACATCAATTGTTTGCACAACATGGGTCTCCTCCATAACATCAACCATGTCTGCTTCAACCTCATCTTCTCCAATAACTAAATTTGGCTCAGGGACCTCTACTCCACTTTCCATTTGTTGAGCTATTGTACACATATCATGTATAAAAGAGAAGATTTTAGAATATATAAAACTTAAATTATTAAAATATGGATCTAAAGCATCAAGGTGTATGAAATTTTAGAATGGAAAAGTACATTAATAATTAGGAAATTAAAGTTAATAATAGAGAAAAAGGTGCACATCCTAACTAATTTTCCTCTTTTAAATTACATTACTTTTGACACACATGTATGTTCTTAAAGTGGCCCTCTTACAAAAGGAATTAACTTAAAAAAATAATAAAAATGAATTAACACAAGAACACTCAATATGCACAATAACCATCATTTCAAAATGATCATAGTTGAAACAAAATAGGTTAAAGATAAATATATCCTTTTTGTCATAAACATAGAAATAAGGGCATGTGTAACATCACATAATAGATTAATCAATAGATCAACATAGTGAAATTATGAATCAAAATTAACAACCATATATCATCTAAACATTAGACATGATCTCAATTGCATCATATGAACAATATGCTCATCATTATTTTAATAGCATGCACATGGAATAATTCTTAATTCACACTTGATCATTCACAATAGCAAATTGCAATGACCAATAATTGATATTATTAATGAATATATACATTAAACATAAAAATTGGCCCGCTTAACATCATGAATGAATATAATCAATCCATATTTAATTAATTCATAGGTCACACATGTACATAGAACAAATATCTTGTAAAATTAAGTCAGTTAAAATATGCAACAAAAAAATAGGTTAGACAAATATATCCTTGTTGTCATAAACATAGAAATAAGGGTATGCACAACATCACATAATAGATTACTCAATATTGATCAACATAGTGAAATTATGAATCAAAATTAACGTTAACCATATATCATCTAAACACTACATGATCTCAATTGCATCATATTAAATATGCTTGTTCATCATAATTTTAATAATGCATGAATAATTCTTAATTCACATAATCATTCACAATAACAAATTGCAATGACCAATATTTGATATTATTAACATGAATATACATTAAACATAAAAATTGGGGTTAACATCATGCACTGATTATAGGAAATAAGTTGAGACAAAATTGAATATAAAAATTGGGCCTTACACCATTAAGAAACTTACTACATTAAGAGATGAAAAAAATTAAGAAACTTCTTATTTAAAGTGTTAAGAGATGAACAAAATTAAGAAACTAGGTCTAGTGTTTTCTTTATTTAAATATGTTTATCAAAATTATAGATTAAATTATCCGATTTAGATTACAAAATAGGCATTCAACTATAACCTAACCTAAAATAACTAACTTGAAAGAGTTGCTTGACTAAAGACACAATCTAGAAATAAAATTAGGAAACGAGAAGCAAAAATAGGAAAAACATTTAACTTATGCACCCAGAAATTGGAAAGTGATGAATGAAATTAAGAAACTACCTCGTGCTTTCTTTATTAAATTTAGTGTTAAGAGATGAACAAAATTAAGAAACAAGTCTTATTTCTCTAGATTATTTATACAAAAACTAGAGAGAATGGAGAGAAAGAAGACAAAAAAAGGAAGCCCAAGTTATGACTACATGGATATCTATCAGGAGATTAAACAAAAATTCTTTTAGATCCTAGCGAAATTATATATGCATCTTTCACTAAATTCCTATTTATATTTGTTTCACTTGTGTGTTGTGCCATCTAAAACTACCACTTCTTGGAGGTCAACATTCCTAATTTTTTGAAACAAAGTAAAAGTTGCACATGTCATTAGATTGATTGGAGTATATGATCACAAGTTTGATTTGTAGAAGTAGTTAGATCCTTGAGTTGGTATTATGTGCCTTTGAAAAGAAATTTATTATAGTTCTCCCCACCAATATTTTAATTGAGATATATAAATGGTTATAAGAATCTTAGATATAAAAGGAACTTGATGTCATAGGGTCCTATTAGTTGTTGGATAAAGAAGATCAATAATGTGTAGATGCCAAATCTTGATAACTATATATTAAGTTACCTTGATCAAAATGTGGGGGGAGACCTAGCTTATTTAATAAAACAAAAAAATACTCAAGAGGTAAAGTGCAATGAAAACTCACTATCTCGTTCAAGTGGCTCTTAGGGTACCTTCATCTTGCTAGAGGTAAGGAACCCAACATCCATTGGGAACAAAGGCCCTTTGAATTGAGCATGAAATGTCAAAATTTAAAATTTATAGGAACAATTCTTCATGAGACACTAGGGGTAGTCTTGAGATCTATTTCCATTTAGTTGTAGAGGCCACCTTGAGCATAGAACAAAGATAAAACCTACACTCTAATTGTGAAAACAATTTGATATTATTGATCCTAATCTTATCTAGAACAAGATTTAATTAAAAAAAATTCATAATTTATAATAAAAAATATACATACCTTTTTTTTGAACTTTTTTAGCTTGATATATTTACCTCCTTTCACACAATTGTTGTTTCCTTTCTTCAAAATGATGTTGTGCAACCTTATTTTACCTATTCTTTGGGTTTCCCATCTTCTCAAGTTGTAAAATATGATCTTGATAATTCTTTGCCAGTTCCACATTCCTTTATTTTTTGATATTAAAATCCAAAAAAATTACCTTGTATATATATGTATGTAATTCGAATAGACATATTATTTCCAAATATCGGCTAAGTTGGCCTTTGGTTGAAGGTTGGCCCCTAAATTAAAATAAACATTATTTTATTGTGCCACCTTCGATTGAAGACAATTTAATAATAGATTTTATTCTGACTAGTAGGACCTTCGGTTGAAGGTACCTTCAAGCAAAGGTACCTCTGACTAAAGGTAATATGTTCGAAGGTACCTTCGACTGAAGGTGATATGTTCAAAGGTACCTTCGACTGAAAGGCCCTAGCTAAGCAACTTTGGCTTCTGCATCAAAATTTCCTCAAAAAAATTAGTTTCAAACTTGGGTTGGGCCTTCAAATGAACTTAACTTGACAAGATATTTTTCAAGATCGTAGCCCTCGAAATGAGCTTTCCAACAAGTATATTTTTGATATGTTTTCATTTTATCATGTATTTAATTTTCAATTTTTACTGAACATAGGCTTTTTCTCTAAACATCAAGCTCTGTGTTCTATAGAGGTGGAAAAATAGTAAACCATTGTTAAAATATTTCAAAAAACACCCTTGCCCTAAGTATTGATGTCCTTGTTTCACAAAAAAAAAAAGATTTCGATATATACAAAACAAGTTATGCTGGATGACACACATGTATGTCCAAATTATAGTTGCATCGACATTGGAAATTAATTAAAAAAAAAATGTAATAAAAAAATTATGAAAAAATATCTTTGCTCTAGATATTGATGTTGAGAATCTATATTTCAAACATTAGCATTTTATTCTTTATATATATTTTTTATGTTGGATGACACAAACATTACTTTCTTTAAATGTTGTTTTCTATTTAAAACTAGTTATTAATGGAGATGTTGAAAGATTCATGATTTATTTCGGAATTTAAAAAAAAATAAAAATTTAGAATCTACACATAAATTTCCACAAATCACTAGTTTAGATCATCCTCAAATTCTTAATGGTTTATTTGCTATAGGTCTTGGAAGATGAAGATTCGGTTAAAAATGATGATGTAAATGTCCATCTTGTCCAAAAAGTGAGACACAATATTGTGTTTTCACTTAGTTTGTAAACAACTTTCAGACTTTGGATCAACTTTTACCATATAAGCCTTGTTGTTATATGTATATTTTATTTTGTAGCGAAGAGTGGAAGGAACTCCTATGGTATGAATCCATGGTCTTCCAAGAAGAAGATTATATGAAATTGCATTTGACATGACATGGAAGGGTAGGTAAAACCACATGACCTACTTTAATAGGTAATGTAATTGTTCCTAATGGTTGCTAACCACCATTATCAAAACCATGAATAGAAAGAGTGCCAAGTTTAATAAGATATTTATCCACACCCAATTTATGTAAAAGATCAATGCTACAAACATTAATAAGATTATCTTGAATATTTTCTAATATGAATTTAGAAACTTATTATAAGAGTAAATTTAAGATTGACATTTATTATTAATAATTATCATTGTTTTATATTAGTATATACGATTTCTAATATTTATTATAAAAATATATTAATTTAGAATCTTTTCAAAATAGAGTATAATTGGTTTTAACTTTTAAAATATTTTTAATAAGATTATCTTGAATATTTTTAATATGAATTTAGAAATTTCATGTTAATTGTACCACTAAATTTAAGATTTTTGTATTTATTGCTATTAGTTATCATTGTTTTCTAATTTCATATTATTTTTAATATATATAAAGAGAGAGAATATCCACATAAATAATGAAATAACAAGGATTTATCATTGTTCGTATATCTAATTTTTATCTTTAAATTATTTGCTTGATAAAGTGTTTTAAATTTTAATCTTCCAAGATCTTACTTTTTCAATCATAAATTCTTTTGAATTCTTGTGAAATTTTATCTTTGATTTTTTTTTTTTCCTTTTACAAATAAAAAAATCTCCATCTTTGATGACTATGATGTAT
>VDFB02124191.1:0-23154 GCA_007258455.2 Sequoia sempervirens | reverse complement strand
TGTTCCAACACTTCCTCTTAATTTCTACCACTAGCTAGTTTAGCATTCATAATGCCTAAATTTTGTCTTAGGTGCTCAAAATTCTCCTTTGTTAATGTTTTGTAAATATATTTGTCAACTTGTAGAGGAGGGGGACCGGCTGCTCAGGGACTCCAAGTCACGGGAGAGTCTAGAACAACAGGTTGCCTTGATCTACCTCAAGCTAGATGAATGATTAGGAAAGGTTTGAGGTTCCAAGGGCTGAAAAGGAAGGACAACTAGTCTGTCACTTTCCTTCTGTTAACCCGAATGTTTCAGGGGGTTAGGAGAGCCAGTTTTCCAAGTTCAGACTGTGACCCAGACAGCTTACTGCCAGAGGACTACAACACGGAACATAGACTCCAACACGGCGCACTGGGGTCTCAGGGACGTGGTGGTGTCCATACAGACAGAAAGTGTAAAGTACAGTACAAAACAATAGAGAACCTAGTGACTGCCTGATTAACAGAGTTTTATGCTATGACAAAGATAGAAAATGCAAGGATAACAAACATAACAAGAAGAATACTTTAACAATACTAAGCTAGAATTTGACAAGAGAAAGGTGGTAGAAATAGACCTTCAAACCCATGAGTTGAGGCCTTCGAGAGCTTCACTTGACGAACAACCTGCACACACTAGAATAGGAAAATGTTAGGGTTGTGTTTAGAGGACTGCCTTAACCAATCCCTTGCTTTGGTGTTTCCACCTCCACGAATAGCCAAATAGCAACAATTGTAGAAAGATGATAAAGAAGTGCATAGAAATGGAAATACCAAGCAATACTCAAAGAACAATATGCTACTACACAAGTAGATGATGCAAAAGTAGATGGAAGTGGATGGATATCACCTTCTCAACCATGTGCACTCAAGGAAAATGGAAGAAGATGTGAGCTCGCAAGCTCTCCAAACCAACACTGCCGCAACAACGAAGAGGAGGAACCAACAAAGCAACAACTTGTAGTTACAATGGTGGTGGTGGTGCAACATAAAGGAGCTGAAAGTGAGTGTGTTTGATCAAGAAGCTATTAAGAAGTTTGTCCCAGATTGAAGAAGATGGATTGAATGGAAGAATCAACAATTTGAATAAAAGGAGGCAAAAATCCCATTTGAAGTCAGTTCAAAGAGCAGCAAGCGTTACACTTTGCATCCAATGGAGGAGTGTAACACCTCTACAGATCCTAGAGGTAGGAATCCTGTCAAGATGAAAGTGTGCCACGTAGACATTTGCGCATTGTGCTAGCATGTCTAACAAAAATTCCCCCACCAACACACAAATGAGCTGCCAAGTGGATGGAAAATGGAAGCGGATGTGGAAGATACATCATCAGGATCACGTTTTCTAAGGTAAGGGGTGTGTGAACGAGGAATTTGCAAGGGGTGCAAATTCATGTCATTACTTCTTCTAATCTATAAAACTTTAAATAGATTTCTCTATTGTTTACGAACTCTTTGATGAATTAATATCTAGTATCAATGTACTTCTCTTGTAAAATACACGATTCTTGTAATTGTTGATTTGTTATCACCATAGTGTTGAATCCTCTTGTCCATGCAATACATCTAACAATACTCTATGCATCCAAACTACTTGACATGTTGATATTGTTGCCACATACTCTAATTTTATTGATGAAATTTTCATCATAGGTTGCTTATTTGATGTGCATGAGACTACACCTGATCTAAAGTGAAAACCATATCCAAAAGTACTCTTCCTATTATCCGTGGTACCTATAAAATAATTATTAATATAACCAATCAAATTAAAATCATTAGATGTGGAATATAATATTCCATGTCCTATTGTTCTTACTACATATCTGAGTATTCTCTTCCCAAATTTTCAATGTGAGTCTTTTGGTGACTCCATAAATATTGAAACTAAACTAACACCATATATTATATATGGCCTTATGGTTGTGAGTCACTTCAAATTTATAATAAGTCTTTTGAATATTGTTGGATTAACATTAGATTCCTTGTCTATTTTTCTTAGTTTAGCTTTTATTACAATTAGAGTTGCTTGTAGATTACAATCATCATCCTAAATCTCCTTAACACATTCTTGTCATACTTAGGTTGACAAATAAAAATGTCACTATCTAATTGAACAACCTCAATGCCTAGAAAATATCTCATCAATCCTAAATATTTCATTTCAAACTCTTTCATATAGTTGATTTGAATACATCTACAAATAATTTTTTAGTAAAGATTAAATCATCAACATATAAACATACAATCAAAATATAACCTTGTTGATTTTTATATATAATATAAGCTCACCATTGATTTTTCTCAAGTGATATCAAATTTCTCCAATCTCTAACCTTAAAGGGGTTAGGTTGGCGATAAAAGACAAAGGGGCTTCAAAAGAGTTATTTTCTTTATATTTACAACAAGGGGTTGGATATACTACTTGGAATTAAAAAATTAAGGTGGACTTATTACTTTCTCCTTAGAAATGTTCATGTGAATTTTTCTGAAGAGGAGTTAGAGCTATATATATCATGTAAATGATTAAGAAAGAGACCATCATTTGAAGAGCTAACTCATTGGATGAAATTTATTTGGTGCAATATAAAAAAATCCTTTGACTCCATCAAGAAATTGTCTTTCTAATTTCAATTTCAAATAATTTAGGACCAATATTTTATGTGGAACACTACAATGAGAGTCAACTTCTAATACAAATGATTGATATATTGGGATATTGGAAGATCTTAAGATTATGTGATAAAAATTAGGTGTGTTTGTTATATGATTTTATTAAGAAACATTAATGTAAGCACATGAACATAATTCATAGATACACTATAAGAGATATCGACATATGTGGGAAAACCCTATGAAAAAAACCCACTAGAAAATAGAGTTTCATAAGTGTATTATTCAAGAAATTACATCTAAAAAATAGGTCTCTTTCATACATATTCTTAATCTACACACTAATAATATCATATAATTATAATTAGGATTTCATACCTTTAGGATTCAACAACTATGGGTGTGTCTTCTTACCAATCAAACACTACCCATGGCTTGTGGTAGAAAATAAAAAATTCCTATTGAACTATAGTTGAATTTTAAAACATCTAGGAATATCTTAAAACATTACCATGCTCATGGTTATATCCATGAGTATTCCAATATCACTCCAAATATACCTACATGTTATACAAACTTATGTGGCATGCCTATAATGATGCAGTTTTGAGTTCCCCTCCAATTACAACTTATGGTTGGAAATTAAAAAACAACATATTTATACACATCTCCATGATAAACCACAATACTTGAAAATGTATTATTAAAATGTATAGGAGCCTAATGAAAGGTATACTTGGCATTTCTATATTTTTTAAAAATATTGATTTGGGTGCACCCTAATGTGTAGGTCTAGTCTTTGGGTTTAGGAATTGAAAATTATTCCAAGCCTAAATACACTATTTTCATTGATTCAAAATATAATGCACTTTTGTTATGAATTGATTAATTTATTAGAACTGCAACTGAAGCATAATGTGATCACTTTACAGACTTAGTTGCACTTTAATTTCATGATTATGTTATGCCCTAAACTCATTTTAGTCACTCTCTGACCCCATTTCCATGCACATACCCTTAAATATAGAGGGAGAAAGACATAAGTTGAAAGATTGAGAATGTAATCTACAAAACATTAGTGATGGTTCTTACTTGGAATATTGAGGCTCTCCTTTCTTATAAAAGAAGAAAGATGCTTTTAAAACATCGGTGGCCTTTCATGATTTTTTTGAGGTTTTGTTAAATAGGGTTGATTCCTTTTTGTGATTTTAGATATTTATAATAGATTTTTTTATACTTGTTTTTTGTTATAGAAGGAAGTTGGTCCAATCCTTCATTTTCTCCATCTAGGTCAATAGTTTCAACTTTGGTATCTAGCACCATTATTGCTATAAAATTAATTTAATTAAATGTTGGACTAGGTTTTTAATTCTAGTTAGCAGCCACTATAAACATGCCTCTTCTCAGTTAATTTTAGTTGAAGTGTGAAAGATCCTTAGAGACACATGATTCAAACTATCATCTTCTAAATAACAAACACTTAATAATTACAAATCAATCCACTAACCACACCTAGAAATTCAAAAAGAATCTAGAAATTTTTTTAAAAAATAAAAAATTAAGAATTGAATCATTTTCATTCCTACATATATATTTTGTAATTATTTTGTTGTGAAAAAAAATACCAATATAAATTCTTGTCACTTACAAATTTTAAAAACAATCATTTTATTTTAATTTTAAATTCTCAATTTGTGTATACCTAATTCATAGCCAACTCTATGTCACACTTTATTTTAGCGTGGTTTGAAGAAACATACAAATATCTACATCATTGGTTATGAAACTTTATCTCTTGCAAGGCAATATGAGGTGTGCTCATGTTTTTGCCCATCCCCTCAATCAATGTCATTTTGTCCCCACCTTTTGAAAAAGTGGATACCTTCTTTCTAAACAACATTGAAGGGAGGAGGTGTTTTCTTAGAATACTTATTAAAGAAAATCAAAATTACATGGCTCAAATCATTGCTTAAAATGCAAAAAAGAAATTGAAACTTACTTATGGCCCACTTGATTCATTTTTTAATAAAAAATCTTATGAGATTAATGTGGACTTAAAAGACATCAAACAAAGATTTTGTGAAGTGGAAGACACTTTTGTTGGCCTTGAAGGCAAGCAATTGGAAGACAGTTCATAAATGGATGGAGTACAAGGAGATAATATTTATTTTCAATCTAGAGATTAGAAAGCTCACTTCATATGTCAAATCATTTGTGTACATTGATGTGGTTTACAACAATTTTGTTTCCATTTTTTTTTAATGTTTTAGATATGTAATAATAAATTTATAAGTGATATTTTTTATTTAAAAGAATGAAATTGATTAAGATTATTTTTTGCATATGTAAATAGGAATCTTAAATTTTTAAATTCAAAATTAAAATTAAAATTTATTGATTTCTTTCTATTGACTATTTTGAGTTGATCTAATAGATATTTGTGTAGATTTGTGTGCTAGATTATTGTATTTAAAGATATACACTAATCTATTTGCGTGTCTTTTGCAATCTTCAAAGAGTATTTAAATGAGAGCATCATTGTAGCATCGTAAAGAATCTTAATTAAATCATCATCCTAATCATGTACTACATGCTTCCTTGTTATCTTTAATATTTGTTCATTATTGTTCAATCAACTTGTTTAATAGGAGTGTGACCAAAGGAGAAAAATTCTTGCCTATCAAGTTCCCAAACGATATATATCAACACCACCTCACTTCAAGCAAGTTTATAATAATTGTCAATTTTTCCCCTCTTCATTTTTGTGATCCAAGTTCATTTTGCACAAAGATTCACTTCTATAGACACTACTTGATCCTTTCTACATGCATAAATTTAAATTAAACTAAGATACAATTATAATATAATTTTTGAAACATTCATCTAATGAAATTTTATTTTTTATATTGACAAATCAACTCCCAACATCTTCAACAATATATATCTCCATTTAAATTTTATTATTTAATTTAATTAAATACTATAAATTTTATTTAACATTTATTATTTCAATCCAAATTCTAAAATTCTACATTTTATTTTTATTTAATCATTTTATTTTATAAAAGATTATGAATACAAATCATCACCAAAGTCCATTTACTTTCAATCATAACTAGAACCACTATCATTAATTAAATTTAACTTGTTATGTCTCTCTCTTACCTACTGCCTATGACTTTTTCTTTATACCTCAATAAATATATCCAATAACATGTTGGTCATGGCAAAATCATTTGTATTGCCATTCTGATGGAAAATCAACGAACCATTTGTATTTGTTTTACACTGAAAAGGACGCCTCTTGATAGAAGAGCCATCAAGCCTCCAGTAACTGTATAAAGTATGAAAATATATAGTGTTTCAATAAAAGAAAAGCATGGCTATTGAACTAGTTTGTAAAGATCACCATCATCTTTAACTTTAAAAATTTGATCAAATGGACAACCATTGAGGTCTCATTAAACTTTGAAGATTGCACCGACTATAGAATATCTGTTTTAGATTATATTTTTTTATATATACTGCAGATCTATTTGGTGGTGGATAAAGGAAATAGCAAACTTCAATTGAGAAAAATATCTCAATATATGGCTTTTGAGATTACAATGCATTTTTTTAGAAATTTATCGGACATATCATATTAGATAAAAGATAAAAACTCACTAACAAATATTCGGTACATGTTCTCTATTATTTAATTTTGGTTATTGGAAAATTTATTTATTTATTTTAATACTTCTCATTAATTTCTATCACTAATTGTTTCAGCATCCAAAATGCTCAAATTTTGTCTTAGGTGTTCAAAATTCTTCTTTGCTAATACCTTTGTGAATATATTTGTCACCAAGTCTTTAGATCTACAAAATTCTAAATAGATTTTTTCATTGTTTACTAACTCTTTGATGAAATGATGCCTAGTATCAATAATATTGCTCCTCTTGTGAAACACATGATTCTTTGATAATGCAATTATTGATTTGTTATCACAATATATTAGTGTTAGATCCTCTTGTTCATGCAATAAATCAAATAATGCTCTACACATCCAAACTACTTGGCATCACGTTGATGCTACTAGCACATACTCTATTTCTACTAATAAAATTCTCTATAGATTAATTTTGTATGCCCATGAGACTAAACCTGATTTAAAGTGAAAAACATATCTAGAAGTACTCTTCCTATCATTTGCACTTTCTACAAAATCATTGTCAATATAACCAATCAAATCAAAATTATTAGTTGTGAAATATAGTATCCAATGTCTTGCCATTCTTGTTATATATCTCGATGCTCTCTTCCTAACTTTCCAATGTGAGTCTTTTGGTGACTCCATAAATCTTAAAATTAGACTAACAGTATACATTAAATCTGACCTTGTGTCTATGAGGTACAACAAACTTCCAATGAATCTTTTGAACATTGTTGGATCAACATTAGACCCCTTGTCTTCATTGCTTAGTTTAGTTCCTATTACAATTGGAGTTGGTATTGGATTACAATTAATCATCCTAAATCTCTTTAGGTCATCCTTTCCATGCTTATATTTGTTGAAAATCAAGATAAAACTTTACAGTGAAAATATGTAGATAATTTTATGCATCCAAATAAAAAAATAGCAATAAATCATAGATGTTCAGATAGATTATAATATAAATGCAAACCATAACTCAAGAATTATGTGGAGAAACCCTTGCAAGAAAAAAACTCCACATCCAAAGACATCTCAGACTTGTATGTATCCTTCAAATGAGTTACATCAATACAACTTCTCTCTCTAAATCACTACAACACATCATGGATTCAACAACCTATAAATTAAATGGTTTGTGCTTCAACTCAAGCACTAAATATATAGGCATGAGAGAAACCACAAATCATGAATGGTTTCTAAAACCATTTAGGCATAAATCACAAAAAAAGAAAAAAGCTTCCTCTTCCAACATTTGATTTTATCCATTTTTTAGTAATGTGCTCATGCAAACTAAAAAATCTTCCTTATCTTCTCCAAGATCACATTTAACTTCCCCTTTTTTATGCTCTTTCCAATTTGACAACTAAAAAAACACTTTACAAGTTGTCATAGTTGTTTTTAGCAACTTTCATGACAACTAAAAGATAATTTAAAATTGTCAATTAATAACTAAATACAAAACCAAGGTTGAGGCATTTACTCAACATTCTCCCACTTGTCGAACACCTTGCCAAAAAGCAAAGGGAAACTAAATAAATCAAGCTTTAGAAGAATTAAGGCCCATGGCCTCTTTGCACCAACTATTTTTTTTTTGTGCTCACTAGTTTAGTAAGAGAATTTGCAACATTCTCAAAAGTGTCTACTTTTTGTAACATGAATTTACCACTCAACCATTTCCCTAACAATGTGATACTAAACATCTATGTGCTTCGTGTAGGCATGATACATTGGGTTTTTAGCCAACTAGATGGCACTTTGACTATCACATCTAATTCTTACTTGTTTACACTAAAAGCCAATACCTAAACAATATCTCTAACTACACTGTCTCCTTACAACCATGTGTTGTAGCTATATACTTTGATTCTATAGTGGACAATGCAACTGTAAGTTGTATTTTTCTCATCCAACTAACTGTTTCTCCAAACAAAGTAAAGACATGGCCACTTGTTGACCTTCTGCAATCTAGATAACTGACAAAATCTGAATCAACAAAGTCATGCAAATCAATCACCCTACTCATATCATAAGATCCATGATAAAAAAATGCAATCGTTAGAAGTCCCACATAAATATTTGGAAACCCTTTTCACATAAGTCCAATGCTCTTTACTAGGATTTTCCATAAATCTACTAATCTTGAACTCCCATTACTTGGGAAATATCAAGTCTTGTACATATCATATCATACATAAGGCTTCCTACAACACTAGCACATGGAACTTTATACATCTCTTAAAGTTCATCATTTGTTTTAGGACATTATTCTAGAGGTAGTCTATTTCCAACTGGAAAGGGAATACTAACTGGTTTACAATTGCACTTCGGTGATTGATAGCCTATCCTCGAGAGTCTTTGTCCGACTGAGTCAGGCCGGGAGTAGGAGTTTTCAATGTTTGTGCGGGTTCTCTTGAAGATTAAGGAGTTTTGTTTATTTGGAGAGATTGGAATGATGATTACGGATTTCATACGGGTTTCGAGCACTTAATGGTGGCGCATGCATTGCATTCCGAGCAACTTTCCGAATTTACTATTTCTAGTAAATTCTATTTTTGGCAGTGGTCCAGTCAGCACCAGCTCAGTCAACTTTCCTCTTCTGGCAGTTCATTGGGTAATTCTAAACTTTGGCGTAAGGGGTTCATTTTGGAGGAATAAGTATTTTAAAGACAATAATGTTTTATTTTATAAAATAACCCCTTGTCCTAGTATTATGACTTTAAGTTGTTTTAAAGAAGGGGACCTTGAGGGGTATTGTCTCATGAAGGAAATATTTTATATTTATAAAGTCAAAAAATATTACTTGGAGAAAAGGACGCCTTTTTATGAAGGAAAAGATTTTAAAATAAAGTTAAATTAAACCTTGAGAAAAGGGGCGCCCAAATTGGAGGGAAAAGAAGACAGACAAATTTGAAAGTTAGGGTTTTTAGAAGCTTCTGGAAAAGTCATCACAAGTTTATAAAAGGAGGTCTTGGTCTTCATTTTCATTATCTGATATCTTGAGTATTGTTATGCTGCCGAAATGGTTGCTGGATTGCTTCGAGGAATGAATGCCTCCTAGCTTGGGCTCGACTTCATGCTTGAGAGATAGCACCTAGTAGAGAGGTTTGCTTGTTTTGAGTACATTTGTAGTGAGGTTTTGCATTGTTTTGATGATCTTGCATTTTGTAGCTGAGTACTTGCATTTTCTGTCATATTCTAGAGTTGCTGAATATCATAGCTGATTCGAAGTTTCACTCATAAATCAAAAAATACAAAAAGAGTTGTTCTGGGTATTGTCTCATTGGTTTTCTCTGTTGGAAGAGACCCTTCATGAATATTTGCAGATTTTAATACGAAGTTTATGATTTTATAAAGCAAATTCGTCATTCCTTGTAGGGCGCCCTTTCTAGAGTGCTTTGGGATCCGTGCCATTAATTAATAGCCACTTTTAGCTGTCCTTTCTCATAACTAAACTAGGCGCCATCATTTTAAGAGTATTTTGCATCAGTTTTCATGTAATTTGAGTGAGATATGAGTGAGTTGTGAGCTTTTCATTGAGTTTATGTATTGCTGGTTCTGTAATTCATGTTGCTGGTCTGTCAGATCAGACTTGAGAAAATTGCATATTAGCGAAGAACAGGTGTTGGGAATTCATTATTGACCTAGTGGATGACATCTTTACTATTGCAGCAACTTGTGGAGCTTAAATCCTTGATCTTGCAGACATTCTACTTCTCATTGTAAGCTGAACAGTAGTACTGTCAGCAATTCTCTCAGTTTTGCTTATCATGTTTGTAAATTTCCCACTGAATAAGTGGAAGAGGCTGGCTTGCCGCCTATTTACTTTGATTTGCATTGTAATATCATACATCTCCGCCCTATGGTAGCTCCATTCCCACTCCGGGTTTGAAAGCACATTCTGGGTGTTGAGTTTATTTCGAAGTTGCATTTGTATTTCTTTAAATCTCCACCATATGGTCGCCTCATTCCATTCTGGTTTGGGTAGCACATACTTGGTGTTGAGTTACTTTCAATTGCAGTTCTGATTTATTGTACTGACGATCCTCTTGCCATATGACAGCCTCTCTCTTGTTGAGATTGAGTGCGCATTCTTGGCAATGAGTTATATTGTAACTGCTGGTTTGATTTATCTAACCCTAACAGGTGCCTTCTGCATTGTTGTGTAATTTGGCAAAAATCAGAAAAAATTGGTCCGGTTCTTTACAGTGGTATCAGAGCCATGCATCCTGCCATCTTGTGCCCATCAAGGTTCAATTGACAGTTGAATGACAGAGAAATCAATTTCTACACCAGAGGTCAGAGCAGAGTTCAGTTTAGCCTTCAGAAGTTTCAAAGATGTTGCATTTTCTAAGTTCTAGGGATCGTGAGAAGTCAGATTCAACTATGGTATCTGAGGAAGGAAAGGTTAGTGATGTCGTAAGGGATTTCATTGAATATGCCAAACAGTATAGAAGACAATGTGAACATGAGGCTGCCAAACTCCGTGAGCAATATCAAAACATGCCAAATGATTATAGGTACAATGTTTCATTTGATTCCCATTTGAAATGTGTGGCGTCACTGGAGCCCGAAAAGTCGGAGATGGTGGACCACATTAGGAAAATGATAAAAAGGGAAGCAGAACAAGCTTTGGTTGAAGAATCAAAGAAGGAAGGAGATGAAGTGCCTATTTGTGAATTGCAGCCGACAAATATGCAAGTTGAAGCTAAAAATCAGTCATATAGCATTGAAGATGGCACAAACCAGTTGCACATATCACATCAAAATGAACGTGAGCTTGATGAAGATGCCTTGGCAAGTGAAGAGTTAAGGGTAGAGCCTCATAATACGCCCCTTGACTTGCATGTGATAGCAAGTGAAGAAGATCGGTTTAGTGAAAGGAACATAGCGGCCGATCTTGAATCTAATTTGGATTCGGCCCATGGGATTGTTGAGAGAAATGTCTTCACGGAAAGATTTTAGTAGTATCTTGTTGTGTTTGATGGGAGTTCATTGAAGTAGTGCAAGATAGAAGATACTAGTGAGGGCAATAGAACCAGCTTATGACCAAATACTATAGTGATGTTGGTGATGAGTCTAAGGAGTTCATGCAAGGTCTGCGAAGACTGATGAGGAAGGATATTCCTGCGTGTTGCTGTCTTGCTTTAAGAAGTCTGCATGAAAAATCAGCAACATATACTCTCTCTCATGAGGGTTCCATAGAAGATAATGAAGAAGATTGAGTTTTCAAACAACAAACATTGAAGATTCTTCACTTCATTATGATGGTGACTTTGGGCTTGGGCAGAAAACTCGGTCTTTGGAGAGAAATGTTTTTGACGATATCAGTTTGAGGGATTTGGGACTTGACTTATTCAAAGAGTCATCACTACAAAGGGAGCATGATAAGTTTTTTCCTGTTGATCATCTTAATCACCCCACTAGCATTTGGGATCCGGGTGTGTTGGCACCAACGTATGAAAGAGAACCTTTGTGGGATGAATTGCCCTTTGATCCGGATGAAGAAATGGAACTTGATAAGGGTTCTCTATCAGCAGACAATGGTGTTAATGTGCTTAAGTTTGGGGCTGCTTTCAAGTTTGTTCAAAGTAACATGGGAGAGGAAACAGAGTTTGAGGGCCATATGGCTCTTGAAGATGAAAGGTTTGGGGAAATTACCAAACACAAATCTGATTTATCAAGGCATGAAGCTGATTGCAATCAACGAGTTGAAGACTTAGTGAAGTATGATGCTTTCCAAGACATTGAACATTCTCCACTAGTTGGTGGTGAAGTACAAGAATGTTGGGGCAACAATGAGGGCAGCAAAAGCGTGAAACGAAGTTCTGATTTTCAGTTGCAGCCTATCAGCCATTTACCATCTTCACATTCTTATGAGTGGGAAGATCAGTTCAAGGTGTCCGTTAACAGGGAAGTGCAAGCTCTATCCCTATTCAATCACACACATAGCTTGGTTGAAGAGCTTTACTGGAGGGCTCAGCTTGATGAGAGACGTAGAGGAGTGACAGATGAAGTTGCTCTTTCTAATTTGCAACTTATCAAAGATTCCTTGGAGACCATGAAATCCGAGTACATAGGCTTGATTTAAGATAGAGATCATGCCGTTGAATCTGCAAAGAAGGCCTTCATTGTTTTCGAAGAAAGGGAGAGTATGGTTGATGAGCTCACCTTGGAGCTTAAATCAACTGAGGACAAGTTGAAAGAAACTCAGTTGGCTCTAAGAAAGGTTGAAGACCAGTTTGCAGATTTCAAACTTTTCAAGGAGCAAGAGGATGCACGAAGAGCTGGAGAAATCAAGCAAGTAGTTGATGAGGTTGATAGTCTTCGAGAGGAGTTTGATCTTGAAGGTTTCACAAGAAAATCAAAGGTTGCATGTGCAGATTTGGAGCAGCAAGATGAAAGGAATGACTTTCAAGTTTATGACAATCCTCTTTTTCAAGAAGGTGATGAGAAAGGTTATGATAATCCTCTCTATGAAGTAGAGGATGAAATGGAGAATGAAACTGAGTTTGGTTTCCAGTGCTTGGATGCTTCGATATCACTCCATGAGGAAGTGTCATGTCTGTTGATTAGTAATGAATGCATAAGTGGATTTGAGGATGAAGTCTATACATGGGAAGTGTTGATTCGAGGAGATTTCAACATCTTCGACACCAAGGTGTTAACAAGGCAAGATTTGGTAGCTGCTGGTAACTTCAGTACAGCAGCAAGAAGCGAAGATTTTAGTCTTGTTACTCATGAAGAAGGGAATAAAGAAGAACTAGAACATGGTGTTTGCATTCTTCTCAATCCATTCCTTGGGTTGAGTGATGCTAATCAATTTTGGGAGTTGGATTTGAAGTCATCCTATGTTTCATGTTCCAGTGTTGTTGAAGCTTTCATGGATTGGTTTCAGAGGTTCATCAGAGGGGATGCCTATTTTACGAGTATGCACTTGGTTTTGACCAGCACTTGGGGTTGTGTTGAATTCTCTTTTCAGAGTGTTGAAAATCACTTTCGGTTGGGTCTCCATGCTTGGGATTCTCAACTTGGGTTGATGGAGTTTATGGCTTGTGGAAAGAGGAACTTTTGGTGGGTTAGTGATCAAATTTTCAGACCTTTGGGTGTTGTTCTTCTCTTCACCAACCACTTGATGGCCCCATTTGTTCATCAACAAATGGATTGGAGAGAAATTTTGAGTATGGGTTGGAAAGATGAACAGTTGGTTGCTCTTGACGTTGATCCTTGGGCAAGACAATGGCAGATTTTGGGACATGAGCTTGCTGGTTGGAGGCAGACCAGCCATCTTACTTGTGGAGTTACTCTCGTTTGTGAGAGTTTTCCCATCACCCCTTGCCAACGAGGTGGTAGTTTTCAGTTGGAGATTGCTCTAGTTTGTTTTCCGGCCATTTTTGAGGTGTTACCTTGCAACTCTATGCTCATATCATACACTCACACTTGGGAATTTCTTTGGTGCTGCTGTTTTTTCTTGTGTGAGGTACTAAAATCAGATTGCACTTCGCTGACTTCGGCCTTGAACAGCAGAGATTATTTGTTCCTTCGCACCTATTCTACTGTTGGAGTTCATCCTATGGAGGTTTGTGAAGCAAATTTTGATAGTTTCTTTACTATATTGGTTTTGGACAACGAACTTCCACATGTTTTGGCTTTCCCTTCTGAGACTCTTGGAGTTGGAACAGTAAGAGTGATTAGAAGTCTTCATGGTGGTGTCGGTATAATTCAGTTGATGCATAGTAGCTCCAGGAGAAGACATGAGGCTGAATTTGTTGAGCTCTTGCAAAGGATTGCTTTCCTCTTTGCAAGAAGATTTGAAGATATCAATTTTCCCATTAGGGCTTCGTTTGTTACAATGTGGAGGTATGTTGAGGAGTTTGATTTTGAGATGAGCAGCCTATCCTTCTTCTTACCTAGAATTGTGGTTGATAGTGGTATGGTTGATACTGTTGACTTTGGGCCTTTTGGACATGAGACATCGCATGAAGTTGGTCTCAGTCCTTTAAGATTTTTCAGTTTGAGTATCATGGACAGTAACATTCTGGAGTTACAAGGGAGGTTGGTGCAGCATTGGCGAGATGTCTTCACTGATATGGTCAGAGTGGTGCAGCATCAGCATGGCGGGTCCTCCTTTAGAGGGATATGTGACCCTGGGATTGTACTTGGTTTGGTTTGGTGCAGTTTGAGTTATTCTAGAGTTGTGGTGGCATTGCTTGAGGACAAGCAATTTTGGGAAGGGCGGACTGTAATGTCCCCATTTTTAGCACTGCATTTCTCAGTGATTGATGGCCTATCCTCAGGGTGCTGTCAGCTAGTTAGAGGCAGAATTAGGGTTTTCGACTGTTTGGCGGGTTCTCTTGAAGATTCAGGGTTTTGTTTGTTGGAGTTTGGGTGTTCGGATTCTGGATTCCTTCTGGGTTTTCAGAGAGCTTTGCAATGGTGGCGCATGCATTGCATTCCGAGCAACTTTCTGAATTTACTATTTTTAGTAAATTCTATTTTTGGCAGTGGTCCAGTCAGCACCAGCTCAGTCAACTTTCCTCTTCTGGCAGTTCATTGGGTAATTCTGAATTTTGGCGTAAGGGGTTCATTTTGGAGGAATAAGTATTTTAAAGACAATAATGTTTTATTTTATAAAATAACCCCTTGTCCTAGTATTATGACTTTAAGTTGTTTTAAAGAAGGGGACCTTGAGGGGTATTGTCTCATGAAGGAAATATTTTATATTTCTAAAGTCAAAAATATTACTTGGAGAAAAGGACGCATTTTTATGAAGGAAAAGATTTTAAAATAAAGTTAAATTAAACCTTGAGAAAGGGGGCGCCCAAATTGGAGGGAAAAGAAGACAGTTCAAATTTGAAAGTTAGGGTTTCTAGAAGCTTCTGGAGAGTTTTCACAAAGTTATAAAAGGAGAGCTTGGATCTTCATTTGGGTATCTGATATCTTGAGTATTGTTATGCTGTCGAAATGGTTGCTGGATTGCTTTGAGGAATGAATCCCTCCTAGCTTGGGCTCGACTTCGTGCTTGAGAGATAGCACCTAGTAGAGAGGTTTGCTTGTTTTGAGTGAATTTGTAGTGAGGTTTTGCATTGTTTCGATGATCTTGCATTTTGTAGCTGAGTACTTGCATTTCTATCATATTCTGGATGTTGCTGAATATCATAGCTGATTCGAAGTTTCATTCATATATCAAAAATAAAAAAAGATATTGTTCTGGGTGTTGGTCATATCATCTTCTCTACTTGGGGCGACCTTACTTGCAAATTTGTGGGATTTTTAATGAAGTTTCTGATTTTATAAAGCAAATTCGTCATTTCTTGAAAGCCCTACTTTCTGGAGTGCTTTGGGATCCGTGCCATTAATTAATAGCCACTTTTAGCTGCCCTTTTTCATTACTAAACTAGGCGCCATCATTTTAAGAGTATTTTGCATCAGTTTTCATGTAATTTGAGTGAGAAATGAGTGAGTTGTGAGCTTTTCATTGAGTTTATGCATTGCTGGTTCTGTAATTCATGTTGCTGGTCTGTCAGATCAGACTTGAGAAAATTGCATATTAGCGAAGGACGGGTGTTAGGAATTCATTATTGACCTAGTGGATGACATCTTTACTATTGCAGCAACTTGTAGAGCTTAAATCCTTGATCTTGCAGGCATTCTACTTCTCATTGTAAGCTGAACAGTAGTACTGTCAGCATTTCTCTCAGTTTTGCTTATCATGTTTGTAATTGCCCACTGAATAAGTGGAAGAGGCTGGCTTGCCGCCTATTTACTTGATTTGCATTGTAATATCATACATCTCCGCCCTATGGTAGCTCCATTCCCACTCTGGGTTTGAAAGCACATTCTGGGTGTTGAGTTTATTCGAAGTTGCATTTGTATTTCTTTAAATCTCCACCAAATGGTCGCCTCATTCCATTCTGGTTTGGATAGCACATACTTGGTGTTGAGTTACTTTCAGTTGCAGTTCTGATTTATTGTACTGACGATCCTCTTTCCATATGACAGCCTCTCTCTTGTTGAGATTGAGTGCGCATTCTTGGCAAAGAGTTATATTGTAACTGCTGGTTTGATTTATCTAACCCTAACGGGTGTGTTGCATTGCTGATTGTAATTCAAAAATCAAAAAAATTTGGTCCAGTATTTTACAGTGGTATCAGAGCCAAGATCCTGCCATCCTGTGCCCATCAAAGTTCACTTGACAGAGAAAAAAGATTCTACATCAGAGGTCAGAGCTGAGTTCAGTATTAGCTTTCAGAAGTTTCAAAGATGTTGCATTTTCTAAGGTCTATGGGTCGTGAGAAGTCAGATTCAACTATGGCATCTGAGGAAGGAAAGGTTAGTGATGTCGTAAGGGACTTCATTGAATATGCCAAACAGTTTAAAAGACAATGTGAAGATGAGGCTGCCAAACTCCGTGAGCAATATCAAACCATGCCAGATGATTATAGGTACAATGTTTCATTTGATTCCCATTTGAAGTGTGTGGCGTCACTGGTGCCCGAAAAGTCGAAGATGGTGGACCACATTAGGAAAATGATAAAAAGGGAAGCAGAACAAGCTTTGGTTGAAGAATCAAAGAAGAAAGGAGATGTAGTACCCATTTGTGAATTGCAGCCGACAAATATGCAAGTTGAAGAGAAAAATCAGTCATCTAGCATTGAAGATGGCACAAACAAGGTGCACATATCACATCAAAATGAACGTGAGCTTGATGAAGATACCTTGGCAAGTGAAGAGTTAAGGGTAGAGACTCATAATACGCCCCTTGACTTGCATGTGATAGCAAGTGAAGAAGAGCAAGTTGAAGGAAATACTATTGGTGTATTTGAATCAGCTTATGACCGTTACCAAAGTGATGATGTTGGTAATGATTTCGATGTGTTTGTACCTCCTCTTGTTGAAGATTTTGTGATGGATAGTTTTCCTCTTGTTGCTGTTCAAACTCCTCAAGAGTTTTCACAAGATGAAGTTATGACAAGTGATCAAGAAGACCTTTTTGGCATACATATGACTAGTCATGATGAGATCAGAAAAATACCTATAGATGATGGGTTCATTGAAGATATAGATGATAAGGTTTCCCAAACAGCTAGCACTAAAGATTCTTTACTTCATTTTAGTGACAGTGTCAAGGGTGGTTTTGGGTTTGATCTTCAAACCAAGCCATTGAAGGGAGGTATGTATGAAGATATCAGTTTAAGTGAGTTGGGTGGTAACCTATTCAAAGAGTCAACCCTCCAAGAGAAGCACAAAGAGCACTTTCCTTTTGATCAAAACAATCAATCCTCTAGCACTTGGGATCCAGGAGTGAAGGCATTTAGTGATGACAAAGAAATTGTGTGGGATGAGTTTCCCTTTGATCCTAATGAAGTTCGAAATTCTATTTGCTTTGCAAGCTATGAGGGGGCTGCCATAAACTTTGATCATGAAGACAGTGAAGTGGAAGTGGAGCTTGAAGATCATATGGCTCTTGACGATGGAAAGTTTGATGGAGTTCCTAAACACAAATCCAATTTATCAATGCTTGAAGCTGGTTGTAAGCATTGGATTGAAGAATTTGTGGAGTCTAATTCTCTTTGTGATATTGAGCAATTTCAGCTAGTAGGTGGTGAAGGAAAGGAGTCTTGGAGCAGCTATGAGGGTAGCAAAGATGAAAAACAAAGTTCTGATTTTCAGTTGCAGCCTATCAGCAGTTCACCATCTTTGCATGTGCATGAGTGGAATGATCAATGCAAGGTATCTTTTGAAAAAGAAGTGCAAGCGCTATCCCTATTTGATCGCACACATAATTTGGTTGATGATCTCTATTGGAAGGCTTAGTTTGAAGAGAGACAAAGTGGAGTTAAGGATGAAGTTGCTCTTCCTAAATTGCAACTAATCAAAGATTCCTTGGAGACCATGAAATCCGAGTACATAGGCTTGATTGAAGATAGAGATCATGCCGTTGAATCTGCAAAGAAGGCCTTCATTGTTTTCGAAGAAAGGGAGAGTATGGTTGATGAGCTCACTTTGGAGCTTAAATCAACAAAGGACAAGTTGAAAGAAACTCAGTTGGCTCTAAGAAAGGTTGAAGATCAGTTTGCAGATTTCAAACTTTTCAAGGAGCAAGAGGATGCACGAAGAGCTAGAGAAATCAAGCAAGTAATTGATGAGATTGATAGTCTTCAAGAGGAGTTTGATCTTGAAGGTTTCACAAGAAAATCAAAGGTTGCATGTGCAGATTTGGAGCAGCAAGATGAAAGGAATGACTTTCAAGTTTATGACAATCCTCTTTTTCAAGAAGGTGATGAGCAAAGTTATGATAATCCTCTCTATGAAGTAGAGGATGAAATGGAGAATGAAATTGAGTTTGGTTTCCAGTGCTTGGATGCTTCGATATCACTCCATGAGGAAGTGCTACGTCTATTGATTAGTAATGAATGCATAAGTGGGTTTGAGGATGAAGTCTATACATGGGAAGTGTTGATTCGAGGAGATTTCAACATCTTCGACACCAAGGTGTTAACAAGGCAAGATTTGGTAGCTACTGGCAACTTCAGTATAGCAGCAAGAAGCGAAGATTTTAGTCTTGTTACTCATGAAGAAGGGAACAAAGAAGAACCAGAACATGGTGTTTGCATTCTTCTCAATCCATTCCTTGGGTTGAGTGATGCTAATCAATTTTGGGAGTTGGATTTGAAGTCATCTTATGTTTCGTGTTCCAGTGTTGTTGAAGCTTTCATGGGTTGGTTTCAGAGGTTCATCAAAGGGGATGCCTATTTTATGAGTATGCACTTGGTTTTGACCAGCACTTGGGGTTGTGTTGAATTCTCTTTTCAGAGTGTTGAAAATCACTTTCGATTGGGTATCCATGCTTGGGATTCTCAACTTGGGTTGATGGAGTTTTTGGCTGGTGGAAAGAGGAACTTTTGGTGGGTTAGTGATCAAATTTTCAGACCTTTGGGTGTTGTTCTTCTCTTCACCAACCACTTGATGGCCCCATTTGTTCATCAACAAATGGATTGGAGAGAAATTTTGAGTATGGGTTGGAAAGATGAACAGTTGGTTACTCTTGACGTTGATCCTTGGGCAAGACAATGGCAGATTTTGGGACATGAGCTTGCTGGTTGGAGGCAGACCAGCCATCTTACTTGTGGAGTTACTCTCGTTCGAAAGAGTTTGTCCTTCATCACTTGCCAAAAGGGTGGTAGTTTTCAGTTGGGGATTGCTCTAGTATGTTTTCCTGCCATTTTTGAGAGATTAACTTGCAACTCTATGCTCATCTCATACACTCACACTTGGGCATTTCTTTGGTGCTGCTGTTTTTTCTTGTGTGAAGTACTAAAATCATATTGCACTTCACTGACTTCAGCCTTGAATAGTAGATATTATTTGTTCCTTCACACTTATCCTATTCTCGGAGTTCATCTTATGAATGTTTGTGGTGTTAACCTTGAGAGTTTTCTCTCATTGTTGGTTCGGGACAGCGAACTACAACTTGTTTTGATTCATCATTCTGAGACTCATGAGGTTGGAACTATGAGAGTTTTTTGTATTCTTCTTGGTGGTGTCAGTATAATTCAGTTGGTGCATAGTAGCTCCATGAGGAGACGTGAGTATGAGTTGGTTGAGCTCTTGCAAAGGATTGATTTCCTCTTTGCAAGGAGATTTGAAGATGACACTTTTACCATCAGGGCTTCGTTTGTTACCATGTGGAGGTATGTTGAGGAGTTTGATTTTGAGATGAGCAGCCTATCCTTCTTGCCTAGAATTGTGGTTGACAGTGGTATGATTGTTACTGTTGACTTTGGGCCTCTTGGACATGAGACGTCGCATGAAGCTGGTCTCAGTCCTTTAAGATCTTTTAGTTTGAGTATCATGGATAGTAACACTTTGGGGTTACAAGGAAGGTTAGTGCAGCATTGGCATGATGTTTTCACGAATGTGATCAGAGTGGTGCAGCATCGGCATGGTGGGACCTTCCTGAGATGGGTTTGGGAACCTGGGATCATACTTGTTTTGGTATGGATCAGTCTTAAGTTTTATGGAGTTATGGTGGCTGCTTCGAGACGCATTTGGGAAGGGCTTAATCGTGAATGTCCCCATTTCTTGAAGCGGCAATCGCACTTCGATTGGATGGCTCATCCCCTGTGGGTGTTGGGTCGCTGGGCCGAGGCAGAATTAGGGTTTTTGACTGTTTGGCGGGTTCTCTTGAAGATTCAGGGCTTTGTTTATTGGAGTTTGGGTGTTCGGATTCTAGATTCCTTCTGGGTTTTCAGAGAGCTTCGCAATGGTGGCGCATGCATTGCATTCCGAGCAACTTTCCGAATTTACTATTTTTAGTAAATTCTATTTTTGGCAGTGGTCCAGTCAGCACCAACTCAGTCAACTTTCCTCTTCTAGCAGTTCATTGGGTAATTCTGAATTTTGGCGTAAGGGGTTCATTTTGGAGGAATAAGTATTTTAAAGACAAATAATGTTTTATTTTAAGTAAAAATAAACCCCTCGGTCCTATTAAGGACTTTAAGTTGTTGTTTTTGGGAAAGAAGGGGACCTTGAGGGTATTGTCTCTGATGAAGGAAGCCATTTTACATTTAAAAGCCCAAAAGGACCTTTTATGGAAGGGAAAAGGATTTTAAAACAAAAGCTAAATTAAACCCTTGAGAAAAGAGACGCCATCTTTGGAGGGAAAAGGAGTTACTTCAAATTTGAAAATTAGGGTTTCTAGAAGCTTCTGGAGAGTTTTCACAAAGTTATAAAAGGAGAGCTTGGGCCTTCATTTGGGCATCTGATATCTTGAGTATTGTTATGCTGCCGAAATGGTTGCTGGATTGCTTCGAGGAATGAATGCCTCCTAGCTTGGGCTCGACTTCGTGCTTGAGAGATAGCACCTAGTAGAGAGGTTTGCTTGTTTTGAGTGAATTTGTAGTGAGGTTTTGCATTGTTTTGATGATCTTGCATTTTGTAGCTGAGTACTTGCATTTTCTGTCATATTCTAGAGTTGCTGAATATCATAGCTGATTCGAAGTTTCATTCATATATCAAAAATAAAAAAAGATATTGTTCTGGGTGTTGGTCATATCATCTTCTCTACTTGGGGCGACCTTACTTGCAAATTTGTGGGATTTTTAATGAAGTTTCTGATTTTATAAAGTAAATTCGTCATTTCTTGAAAGCCCTACTTTCTGGAGTGCTTTGGGATCCGTGCCATTAATTAATAGCCACTTTTAGCTGCCCTTTTTCATTACTAAACTAGGCGCCATCATTTTAAGAGTGTTTTGCATCAGTTTTCATGTAATTTGAGTGAGAAATGAGTGAGTTGTGAGCTTTTCATTGAGTTTATGCATTGCTGGTTCTGTAATTCATGTTGCTGGTCTGTCAGATCAGACTTGAGAAAATTGCATATTAGCGAAGGTCGGGTGTTAGGAATTCATTATTGACCTAGTGGATGACATCTTTACTATTGCAGCAACTTGTAGAGCTTAAATCCTTGATCTTGCAGGCATTCTACTTCTCATTGTAAGCTGAACAGTAGTACTGTCAGCATCTCTCAGTTTTGCTTATCATGTTTGTAATTGCCCACTGGATAAGTGGAAGAGGCTGGCTTGCCGCCTATTTACTTTGATTTGCATTGTAATATCTTACATCTCCGCCCTATGGTAGCTCCATTCCCACTCCGGGTTTGAAAGCACATTCTGGGTGTTGAGTTTATTTCGAAGTTGCATTTGTATTTCTTTAAATCTCCACCATATGGTCACCTCATTCCATTCGGGTTTGGGTAGCACATACTCTTCTGGTGTTGAGTTACTTGCAGCTCGATTTATTGTATCGACGCATCCCTCTTGCCATATGACAGCCCTCTCTTTGTTGAGATTGAGTGATTCTGGGGCAAGAGTTATATTGTAACCCGCTGGTTTGATTTATCTAACCCAACGGGTGTTGCATTGCTTTGATCAGAATCTCAAAACAAAAAAATTGGTTTTAGTATTTTGCCTTTAGTGCAAAGCACAGACATATGTATTAACCGACACTCCTCCAGAAGAGTGGTACTACGATATCATCGCATACTTGACAAACCACAAGTACCCTGCATAGATGAACCCCGCACAAAAGCGAGCCTTTAGGCTCAAATGCCAGCGCTATATGCTCCAGGGCTCAATTCTCCATAGAAAGAATCATGAGGGGATTTACTTGAGATGTGTGGGAAACGACGAAGCTAAGAGAATTATGGAACATTTCCATTCTAAGTTCGGGACAGGACATGGAGGAAGTCAGGCCACAGCTTATCAGATCTTAAGAGTAGGGTACTATTGGCCCTCTGTGTTCAAAGATGCATATGAGCATGTCAAAACCTGTCACACCTGCCAAGTTATTGTGACTCGTGAAAAGAATCCCGCTATGCCTTTACAGCCAATCATGGAAGTGAAACCATTTGCGATGTGGGGACTCGATTTTATCGGCATGATAAACCCACCATCTTCAGCACATCACCGATATATTTTGACAGCAACAGATTATTGCACCAGATGGTCTGAGGCACAGGCACTGAAGAATTGCACGACAGATGCAGTTATCAAGTTTTTAGAAGAACATATCATCACCAGATTCAGTTGCCCTAAGGCCCTTGTTTGTGACAATGGATCCGCATTCACTTCATTAAAGTTTTCAAATTGGGCATTTGATTACGGGATCACATTAAAATTTTCTTCGAATTATTACCCCCAGGGTAATGGACTGGCAGAGTCCACGAACAAAAATCTGCTCAATGTCATCAAGAAATTGTTGGATCAGAATCCGAGAGATTGGCATTCTCAACTTAGGTTTGCTCTATGGGCAGACAGGACAAGAGCCAAG
>VDFB02124190.1:12673-53578 GCA_007258455.2 Sequoia sempervirens | reverse complement strand
AATTTTCTAAAGGCGCATCACACCTAATTTTATTTTTTTTGTGTGTCTGGCAATTTCAACGCCTAGGTAACACATCCACCACCTTGCAATATTTTCCAGCACACTTCACCTTGAGCGCATACCACTTAGAGAAATTTGAAATCACGTCTAGCATATTAAACCCCTCCTCTTAGGAAATTCTCCAACACTTTTCAACTTTAGGCGCCTAGCATTTTATCTTCACACCACACACTCTAGACTTGAAGAGGAAAATCACGCCTTAGAAAATATCCTCAACACCTTTTAGCATTCACACTTTTGGCGCATCTAACACTTGAAAAGGCATAACGCCTAGTATCTACCAAGCTCTCACCACGCCTTTGGAGTATTTACTAGCCTTTTACTACGCTTTAATCACATTTCACCCTATTCACCACCCTCTATTCACTTATTACACCTCAAACTAGGCGCATTTCCATGTAGGCAAAGGATGGGCGCATTTTGCTTGTGTAGAAGGAATCTTTTCAACGCCTTGACCTTGTGACTCTTGAGCTTCTCCACGTTTGTCTTCACATGCCCTCTTTTGGGCGCATTTGATGCCTTATGAAGGATAAAACTTGGCGCATTCTTCCTATGGAGGTGGATGAACTTTCAAACGCCACCCAACAAGTGACTTTTCAACTTCCCTATTTTTGTCTTCATATGGCCTCAAATGGGCGCATTTTGAGGTGAGAGGAGGATAAGATATGTTTGACTTTTCCTTGACCAGCTTATGACTTGGGCGCATTTCTACCCAGGAGGAGGACGAGTTTGCCTTAGAATTTTTTTGAATGCTCAGCCTTGAGAGGAGGGCGCATTTTGGCCTTGCTGGAGGATAAGAGTTACACTTAGAAAATTTTAAAACTTTATCCTGAGTTCCCTTGGGCGCATTTTCACATAGCTGCAGGATGAAATGTGTTGACCACTTTGACTTCTTTTCAGCTGGGCGCATTTGGAGGGTGGTGAAGGACGAGTTCAAACACTTAGAAATTTTTTTAACTTTTTCCTCTTCAAGTTTGGGCGCATTTTGCCCCTGGAGGTGGATGAACACTAATACTTAGAAAAATTTTCAATCTTCCGCCAGCTTACGTGCCCTGCTATTTATAGTAAGTTTCTTGATTTTGCGTCCCTAAAGCTCGGACTGGCTTGAAATTTTGAACGTAGCATCCTCATAGCTTCCTTGTCCTGCCGACACTGCCATTTTTAGTCACCCTGCTATCTTTAGCCTGTTTCTGAAGGTGGCTTACTATAAATAGTAAGCTCGTGTTTCTGATAGCTCCCAAGCTCCGATCGAGTTGAAATTTGAATGAGGCGCTCCTCACCATGTGACCTGTTGGCTGACATTGACGCATGCAACTGATTTACTATTTTTAGCCAGTTTCCAAATTGACTTACTATAAATAGTAAGTGCTTCGTTTGACTTGAAATTTCACCAGCAGATAGCCTGAAGGACGTTGATCGCAGTGGTTTACACCGGATTTCGAAAATTTTGACTTTTTACGCCTATTTTTAGGCTCCGAAGCTGGAAACCCTAATTCACTTTGCATGCGTATCAAATGAACTCTGTTTGCTCTCGTTTCCGCGACACTGCGATCAGCTCGTGATTCTGAACTGCTGGGTGGCAGCTGCCGGGACACACCTGCTAAAAATAGCAAGTTCCTTACTGAGTGAGAATCCTCCTTTGCATGTCACACCATCGCGAAGCCCTCGAAAAACCCATCAGGAATCACCCGATATGCAAAAGAAACTTCGACATGCAAACCCTAAAAATAGCCTCGGAAGGCTGAATCCTGAAAGTGGTCGCCTTGACTTGCATGTTATATCATCGCGAAGGTCTTGAAAAACCCAGAAGGAATATGTAGACATGCAAAGAAAAACCGTGACCGCGACTCGATATTCATGCCTAGCCGACTACTAAAAAATAGTGTAAGTTGTCCGTTACCACTTTGTATGCGAAGTCACCGATACGCCCAATGTCGCGGTGATTGCCTAATTTCAAAATAGCCGCATGCATTGTTCCGAATTTCACACTTACTAAAAATAGTAAGTAAATTTAATTTGATAGAAATTTTGCCTAACTCACCGAAGCATACCGACAAGAACGCTAAGCTCAATTCTCGCTATTCACCCGTTTGACTTCAAATTGGTCGAAAGACTCAAACCCTAATTTCGACTTGGCTAAATTCATTTGAAGCTTGCGTGACGAAATCGCCCCGTAAAAGCGATCATAGAAAGAGACGCACGCGAGAGAGAGACACAAACCAGCCAAAAAAAGACTTCTAATGGAGTAAAAATTAGGGTCCCCATTTGAATGGGGCGATGTGTGAAAAAGGTCACAACACCCGGCTTCCACCAATTTACTAAGCTTTACCTGCTTCATCTGTGACCATGACAACAGGCATTTTTCCATATCTCTGCGCTCTTGGGAATGTACATTTTTTTCTTTATCAAGCTCTGTGGTGAGCTTGGCCAACAAAGCAGTTTTCTCGTCCGTAGCAATGATGACCTGAGATCCGTGTTCTATGATCTTCTCAACGAAATCATACAACACCCTGCCTTTGGAGGCGAACTTCTCAGCTTTCTTGACAGCTGGGTCCTCAATACTTACCACTGTCAGCGGTTGTGCATTAGTTGGAGATCTTGCAAGTCTCTTTACAAAAATGGCATAATGCTCTGCCCTCTGTATGTACATATTGCGAGCTTGCTCCATTTTATCCAGTCTTCCAGCCAAGATATCCAATGTCACTTGCGCATCTGCTTTTGCACTTTCATTGGTAACCTTGCCAAGTTGGACCTTTGTTACTGTGTAGTCCTCCATATTGACATCTGCTTCTTCTTGCGGTGGTATGCCAATCTCCGCATGCTTATGGCCAGTATTGTCAACGTTCATCCTTGAATATACTTTTGCCTTTTTCTTCCCTTTAGCCTTTGGAGGGACTATCTCTTCGAGGTCGAGCTCCTCTGGAGAGATCATTTGCTTCTTCTGCTTCGACACTTGAGATATCAGCCAAGGGGGAAGGAAGGAGGTGTGAACTTCTGGATTCACTGTCAACTCAGTCGTCATTGTCACTTCTGAAGTCATTGTCAACTTTGAAGTTACCATGGGTATCGTGACAATAGGAGAAGTGTTTGTCATCATTGCTCCTATAGACTGCACATTGAGCTGATCACGGATTGACTCATTCATGAAACGATTGAATTCATTTTCAGAAGTGATATCATACGTCGGTGAAGACGGGCTAGGAATGGACGATGGAGGACTTGATAGTATATCAACCATATGGATGCTTGTCACCGAGGAATTATCAAGCGAGGTTGATGCTGCAGGAATAGTGGATATCTCCACTGCAGGAATGCACGTGGTAGGAATAGGTGATGAGGGAACAGGAGGTGGAGGAGTTCTTTTATTTGGAGGGGTATGAGGAACACTGGAAATCACACGCGATGACGTTTTGGGAATTTCGTCGACTACATTCTCAGGTGGAGACATAGTTCTTTCTTGATCATGCCTGGGTTCCTGTTGATCACCCTCTTGTCTCTTCGATTCTGGTTCACCTTCGGACTCACCTTCAGATTCTTCTTCAAAATCTTCTTCAGACTCTTGCATGCTTTCAAAAACTTCTTCTGCATTGGATTCTGCTTCTGCTGAGTCTTCATCTTTAGCGGATTGGTCACTGGAAGTACCTTCTTCGTCGGAATCTATCTCCTATGGAACAACTTTTTTACCTTTAGAGCAAGATGGATCGGATTCCGTGGTTTCTCCTTCTGGGACGGACTGGATTATCTTTCTTGCCAACAGTAAACTTGATCCAGGGACCTCTTCGTGAAGAAGTGGGAACAACCGCTGATTTATTTTTCATGTGGAGTTCTTGCTGTCAGCGAGCTTCTGCTTCGGATTCTTCTCCTTCCGAATCTGTTCTGAAACTTTTCATTTCAAAACCATGCTTATGTAACCATTTTCCAATATTGGATAGGATTGGCGCCAATCTCTCTCTCATGCTAGTACTTTCTTTCCTAGACCATTGAATTGCAGGCAACGACCTTTTAGAAACCTCTTGTTCATCATAGACAACATTCATGATATCGCCAGGATCTGTAAAATCCGCTTGTAGGTCAGCAATATCAAGGTCTCTGATCTGTTGCACAGTCAACCTGCAATAATCCATTTTGCGAATGGCTTCTTCATCTTTGCAATCAGCCTAGATGTCTTCAAAACGGTACTTGTGATGATGACCCTTTTGTAATTGCCTTCTGACATCCCAGTAATCAAAATCAAACCTATACCTGTAGGTTTTGATTGTCATGATTTGCATATCAGCATAAACAGATTTAGTTTTTTGTACAGTTGGGATAGCATATCTGCCGATTGTCAGTGGGAACTTGAATCCACGCTTGTGATTGCTTCTTCGTTCTTTATGCACTGAAATCAGCTGTCTGCACATCTCCATGAGAACCCATTTGTCCGAAGGATATCGTGGCAGTATGTAAGGGCAGCCATTGTAGCACCCTACTCTCAAATAAGTAAATGTTGGGAATTGTAGAAATAAGCATCCAACTTTACCTACTGCCTTATAGGCCTCATCAGATACCCTTCTCCTCTCGAGAGCTGGATGAAAATTGAAAAGCAAAGGTGCGAAGAAGCATCAATGACCTGCCTTAAATGATGGAAGCTTTCCTTCAACTCCAATTGATAGAAGAATTTATACATAGGTACCATCATCCGATTCCCTTTTGTGGAGGGACCTAGAAATTGCCTCATTACAGCTGCTGCGTACACCAGGTAAGAAGTCATATAGAATTTTAATATGGAAGGCGCGTTGATTAGTTGCTCATGTATTTCATCACTGATCTGCTTGCCCCAGTCAATGTGCACTTTTTGTCTTCTTATAATCCTGATGTATTCATACATCCAATCATGAAAAGTGGATGATTCAGGCAAGCCTTTTACTCTGCTTAAAAATGTGATCATATCTTTGACATCATCTTTGAAATCACTTCGCAGGAGTCCCTTTGGCCATCTAGAAATAGATTGTCTAGGCTTCTTCAACCATTGGGTATTTATTAGGTTTTTAGCCTTGTTGGAATCAGCGTCAAAGACTTCTTGTGCTTTTTGTATAGAGATGTCAATGTACTCCATTTGAGGAACTTTAAACACAATGTCAAAGAAGTCAGGGTCGAGTCTTAAAATCTCGTGCCTAGAAGAATCAATCACACTTTTGCTTTCCCTGATGTAGTGTGATGCCACTTGAAGGATAAATTCCGTATTGTGTGCAGTAGTAGGGAACATAGCTACCGAATGCAGGTTACTGTGTACAATTGCTCTCATCGGATCAAGAAGAGGCTTCTTCTCAGTTTGCTTT
Source organism: Sequoia sempervirens (assembly GCA_007258455.2). Lineage (NCBI taxonomy): Eukaryota > Viridiplantae > Streptophyta > Pinopsida > Cupressales > Cupressaceae > Sequoia > Sequoia sempervirens. The sequence continues at coordinate 48,200 of VDFB02124190.1, read as the reverse complement.
GCAAAATCAACCAAGTCTTGATGGCCAACCTCCGTGTCTTTTATTTCTTCCACCTTGGAGACCACTACAGTTGGCGGATAGACACCTTGATACTTATATTTCATTTTGCCTTTTGCTTTTGAAGAAGACGGAGGTTTACTGGCAGTCATCTGAGAGCAATTGAAACTTTGATCAATCAACTTTGAAGATCATGAAAAGAGACTACAAGATGGGGAGTCAAAAAAAACGTTAGTCGTTAAACAGCATGGGAATGCGTGAGGCGAGCAACAACGATGAGCAAGCATGGAGCGGATGACAAGGCACACAAAACGATGCACAAAGTGGAAGGAGTGAGGTTCAGAACAAAACTTGGCAAGTTTGAAGTGTTTCAGGGAAAAATTGTGAAAAGTGTAAGGGCGCACTTTTTCAGTGCCTCTGCATTTTGAAGGAAACTGGCTTTGATGCAGGGGCGCTGAAAAACAATGCTCCTGCACTTCAGTGTTAGGGAAAAATGGCATTATGTCAGGGCACACTTTTTTAGTGCCTCTGCACTTGGGGGTTTGCATGATATCTGGGAAGGACTAATGAATGTATAGGCGCACTTTTTGGATGCCATTGCACGTGAAGCTTGAAGTTTGGAAAATAACGTGCAATGATGTTGAAAAACAGCGCTTGACTCTTGAGGCGTGATTTTCTTTGTGTCAAGCATTTGCAAAACGTATTTTGAAAAGGAACCCTTTCACCACGTATTTTGGAAAGAAAAACCTACATCTTTATGCCACTATACATTGATGTAAATGGTGATAGAATGAAACAAACATGGCAATGCTTGAAGAGTAAGGGATGTGGGAAGAAGAAAGAGACTAAGAGACAAAGGGAGACATGTAGAAAGTTCAAACGAAACAAGAAGATACCACGATCTAAAGCAAAAAAAGCGTGGGCACAAGGTGGGCGCATAAAGAAAGGAAAACAATGCGATTAGGGTAAGAAGAAACGCCCACAGATTTTGGAAAGGTATTCAGAAAACAAGGAAAGAAAGAAAAACGTGTGATTTACAAAAACGCATGAAGAAAACAAAGGTAAATAAAAATGCATATATAAATCACTAAGATGTGTACAAAATAATGAAGGAGAATAGAGGAAACGTAAAAACGACTTACCGAGAGAAAATGCGAAATTTGGTTGGGAGGAACTTCAGATTTCTCCAAAAACGTGTTTTGCAATTTGAGAAGATTTCGCCCAGCAAGAAGGAATTAAGTTTGAAGATCACAAACAATGAAAATGAAACAATAAAACACTTTAAGTGAATGGGAAACACAAAAACCTAACTCAAATCGCCCAATTAATTGAGGCACAAAAAGTGGCACGATGAGTGAAAAATGCGAAACGCATGAAGAAATGCGGCTAGGCAAGAAAATGACTAAGTCTGGACATAAAGTGTAAGAGCGCACTTTTTCAGCGCTCTTACATTTTTTGACATTAACACTTTCATGCAGGGGCGCTGAAAATCAGTGCCCCTGCACTTTCAACACTTAGCCAATTTTTGGCTTGTGAGCAGGAGTGCACTTTTTCAGTGCAACTGTATTTTTCACAATTTAACTAAGTATGAACAGTGAGACTTCGCGAAGGAGCTCGTTGCGAAGTTCTTCGCGAGGCGAACATAGGGAATGCTCAAACTGACTGTTTGAGGCTTTGGAACGCATCTCGAGGTGGCTTGAAAATAACCTCGTTTTGCGTGCTTGAACTCCACGAACCTAGGAAACAGACAAGTTTCGTAGGGGGTTATCCATGGAACGAGCGCTGCTAGATTCCGTGATAATAGCTGGCTCCTGCTGGGGATCTTCCTTCAACTGTTCTTTGAAACGAATGAAGGGAGAAGAATTCCAGAATTCAAGTGCCTTTATCCATCCATTGGGTTTGGAGTCAGGCGACGATGATGACGACAAAACTTAAAACATAAAGACTCAAAAGGACTTAAAAATAAAAAGTATTTACATACCAACGCCAATTACTTTACTGTGTAAAGTGCTTGAGATGTTGTCCGCTGTGAGGAAGGGCAAATGGCGTTTCGTCTTCGTATGCTAATAAGAAATTGTTCTCACCGTGCAACTGATGTATTTGGAAAGGTCCTTTCCACAGTGAGTCAAATTTCCCGTGCATACCTTTTGGTTCTCTTCGTTTGTCGCACAGGAGAACAAGGTCACCAACTTGAAATTCTCGAGACTTGGCTTTTTTGTCAAAAAGCTTTTTCACTTGGCCTTGGTGTTCCACGATGCGGTCAGCCACTTGGACCCGGTTCTCTTCCAATTCATAGAGATACATGATGCGCTTTTCAACAGAGTTGTCAAACGTTTCATCCTCAATAACCTTAGCCAGTTTGAGGGCTGGTAGTTCCAAGGTTATAGGAATCTCGGCATTCAACCCATACAAGAGTTGAAAAGGAGACATGCCAATTGCTCTCTTTGGAGTTATCCTGTCTACCCACAAAGCGTCGAACAAGGCCTTGTACCACAAACGTTGATTTCGTCCACCAGCTTACGAATGATAGTCACCAGATTTTTGTTGCTAGATTCTGCCTGACCATTACCTTGCGGATAATAGTCAGAAGAATGTGACAAAGTTATGCCATGCTCAAAACAAAACTCAGTAATCTCGTTTGACGAGAAGGCAGAAGCATTGTCAGCAACGATCTTGTTCGGCACACCGAACCTGGAAATAATGCTTTCCTTTAAGAAACTGCACACCACTTCTGAAGTAGCACGCTTAGTAGGTATCACTTCCACCCATTTGGTGAAATAGTCAGTAGCAGTCAAGACATAGATGTGTCCTGCACTTGATGATGGATTAACTGCACCTATGAAATCGATGCCCCATTGTTGGAAAGGTTCTTCGATCACAACAGGTTTCAATGGCAAAGATGCCAACCTGGGTCAGCCAACAAACTGTTGACACAATTCACACTTACGCACCCAAGAGTACGTGTCCTGAAAAAGTGTGGGCTAGTAATACTTCGCTCTCAGGATTTTGTGAACAGTTACAGGCGCTGAGAAATGTCCGCCACATGCCAAGTCATGATAAGATTTCAGCAATTTTTGTTGTTGTTCCTTATCAACACATCTGAGAAAAGTCCCATCCATTGCACGTTTGTACAAGCCATTGTCCCATCAGACAAAATTAGCTGATTTCAGCTTGATGGTTCTCTTTTCCTTTGGAGTCAAGTGATTAGGGCATTCTCCATATGTGAGGAAGTGAGCGATGCTGCAATACCATTCGTCAATGGTACTAACAAACAGTACCATTGGGAGTGTACTTGGATCCACCTCTTCCTCGTTTGAAACTTCATCCTCTGAAATTTCTTTATTTGGATTATTTTCAGCAATAAGCTGACAAAGTCCACGTCCACGTATCAACTTGTTGTGACCTTTTCACACATCGCCCCATTCAAGATGGGGACCCCTAATTTTTGCTCCATTTTGGTCTTTTGGCTTTGGTTTTTCTCTCTCCCTCTCTGTCTCTTTTCTGAGGTCTACTTTTGGGGGATGTATCCGTCATTGAGCTTAAACGCGAAAATTTTGGCCAAGTCTAGAAATTAGGGTTTGAGTCTTCCTGGTCAATTTGAGGTCGAATAAGGTGAATAAATTGAAAACAGAGCTTAACATTGTTGTTAGTATGCTTCCAGCAGGCTTTCAGCAGATTTCCATCAAATTCTGAGGCACTTACTATTTTTAGTAAGTGTGCAATTACAGACAATTCGCCAACATTTTTGAGATTTCGACGGTCACACTGCATTTAGAATACATCAGACTACTCGTATGCAAAATTTGAGCGAAAACAAACAACTTACTATTTTTAGCAGTTCAGCTTCCGGGACAGATTTCAGGGTTCAGATGCAGAATTTTTCTTTGCATGTCTGGATATTCCTTCTGGGTTTTTCGGGACCTTCGCAACGATATAACATGCAAAACGAGGCGACGACTTTCAGAATTCAGTCTTCCGAGGCTATTTTTAGTGTTTGCATGTCAGGGTTTCTTTTGCATGTCGGATAATTCCTGATGGGTTTTTTGAGAGCTTCGCAGTGGTGTGACATGCAAATGGAGATAATCACTCAGTAAAGAACTTACTATTTTTAGCAGTGTGCGTCCCGTCCCCCAGCAGTCAGAATCACGAGCTGATCGCAGCGCCACATAAACGAGAGCAAACAGGATCTTTTGATACGCATGCGAGCGAATTAGGGTTTCCAACTCGAGACCCAAAAAGAGGTGTAAAAAGTTAGAATTTTCGAAAACCGGTGTAAACCACCGCGACGCATCCTTCAGGCTATCTCTGGTAAAATTTCAAGTCAAACGGAGCACTTACTATTTATAGTAAGTCAATTTGGAAACTAGCTAAAATAGTAAATCAACCGCATGCTGATGTTGACAGAAGGTCACGCGGGTGAGGAGCCTCATTCAAATTTCAAGTCGATCGGAGCAATGGAGCTATCGAAACATGAGGTTACTATTTATAGTAAATCACCTCCAGAAATGGGCTAAAAATAGCAGGCTTGCTAAAAATGGCAGTGTCGACAGGACAACAGGGTCATGAGGATGCAGTGTTTAAAATTTCAAGTCGTTCTGAGCTTCAGAGATGCAAAATCAGAGGGCTTACTATAAATAGCAGGGCATGGAAGCTGGCAGGGACGAGGAAAAATGGCTAAGTGTTGATGTTCATCCACCTCACATAGTAAAATGCGCCCTCATCCAGTTGGCAAGTGATAAATTTTTTCTAGGTGATGAAGACATCCTGCTCAGGGGGTAAAATGCGCCCAAAAAGAAAGAGGTTAGAGGAAGTCAACAAGTTTCATCCACCTCCAGGGGAAAAATGCGCCCAGCTCAAGATAGTGGCATAAAAAAATTGCTAAGTATGAAATTCTTATCCTCCTCCACTGGAAAAATGCGCCCAAGGAGAGAAAGGTCAAAGAAGTCAAAGATATTCATCCTCCTACATAGGCAAAATGCACCCAAGAGTAGCCATGTCAAGACAAAAATAAAGACGCTGAAAAGTCATTTGTTGGAGGTGTGGTAAAGGTCATCCTTCTCATCATGCAAAATGCGCCCACATTTGAAGTCAACAAGTCAAAAGGGAAGGCGTTAGAAAGTTATTCTCCACTACAAGCCAAATGCGCCCAAGCTACATGGTGGAATAAGTTTGAAAAAGACAAGTCAAGGCGTCAACTTGTTTATCCTTCTCATGCCTTCATTTGCGCCCTCTTCAAGTAGGTGATTTGAAAACTTTTCTAAGTGTGAAACTCGTCCTTCACATATGTTCAAATGCGCCCATCCTTCTTATCCCCCCAAATGCGCCATGAAAAAGGTAAAGTGTAGAGTGAAAGGTGGTTAGGGTGAAGTAAAATGGCTAAGGCGTGGAAATAGAAATCCTTTTGCAAGTATAAAATGCGCCTAAGGTATTGATGATAGTTGTTAAGGCATTAGATACTTTATGAAGAATAAAATACAAAGTGATGAATAAAATAAAGTATGTTGGGCGTGATATGTTTTGAAAGAAATTTCTCTGAGACGGATGAAGTTGGATAAAATTTTCTCCCAGGCAAAGTGAACAAAGTGAGCAAAGTTGAATAAAATCTTCTAAGGCAAAATTTTCAAAATGCTAAGTGATTCAAAAAAAATTCTAAGGCACAAAATATTTTCTTCCTCTAGAAAATGCGCCTAGACTCTGAGGTGATAAGAATTTCCTGTGATGAGTAAAATTTGTCGAAGATGAAGATGTTGGCATTGTAGGATGGATTTAAAAATTTCTCAAGTCAGAGCAACAGGAAATCTTCACAGATGCAAAGAACGAATTTAAATTTCACAGGGAAATAATTTTCTAAGGTTCAAAATTCAAAAAATTAAATGAACCCGTTCGTTGGGTACCCATGGATTCGACGCGTTCTGGAGGAAATTTTCTTCTAAGTATTGAAGATTGTCGATGAGGAGTTGATTTTAAAGTCTTCCATGCTTCGCTTCGGCCTTCAGGGTGAAGATTTTTGATGGGCACCAGGTTGATGAATTTTCCTAAGGGAAAATTTTAAAATTTTCTAAGGCAAGTGTGAAGAAAATGTGTTCTCAAGGTAAGATCCTCCAGACGATGAATTTGAAATGAACTGCCTAGGTGAATTTGCTTAAATCCTTCGTGAGGATAGTCTTCTAGAGCCAGAGTTGAACGAAATTGAGTATCGGAGCCCCAGGTAGTGAAATGAATTTCTCAAAGATGAAGTTTGTCTAAGGCATGAACTTGAACACGAAGTTGGCGATGAACGCTTGGAGATCAAAGCATGAAAATCCTGGTAAGTGAGTTAAGTTTACATTATGAAGTGTTCTAATGCTTCTCTCCTTGCTTGTTTGCAGGATGAGCGTGGAGGCCAGAGCACGATGACTTGAAGTGGAAGCACGATGAAGATGAGTTTCAATCTCGAAGGGAGAAAGTTGCAAGAAAATGGCTAAGTGTTGAGACTCAGTATAACTTAAGTGACAAAGGTGAAAACCCTCAAGTGGAAGAAGTCAAAGAACAACGCCAAGAGAGAAGATCAAGAATAGTGTGAACGCGTCTACAAATGGAATCTTCTAGAAGGAATAATGGACATTATGGCTCATTTATTACCCCTCTCCTTTGTGGCGGTTTTTAGGGCAAATCTTGTTTAGGGCTGAGGTGGCACGATCCTAGCCATCCAGCCGATTATAATCTAAGCCGTCCGTTGGACTTGGCAAACTACAAAAGGGGGAGTCCCCCTCATTTGTAATTCATTAGAAGTAGAGTTTAGACGCCAGACTAGAGAGTAGAGCGGAGGTACTTTAGTTGTAATATCTTAGCATAGTAGTTTAGATTGAAAAGGAAGGAAAGTCTTCCCTTTGGATACTTTGTAAGAAGTTGTCATGTATGCTTTCATAATAAAAGAATTTTCATTGATGGTGAATTCTTCTTTGTTGTGAATAGTTGTTGAGGCTTCTTTGTCCTTCCAATTCACGTAGCATCTTGAAGTAGCTTAAAGTAAAGTAGATTTCATTTCATGCACGTACTTAGCAATTGTGGAATGTGGTGCTCGATTTGAACAAGACTTTGTTTGTCCATACCACTAGCGGGCTCGCTGACGGTGGGTTCGCCTTGCGTGGTCAACTGGAACTTTGTAAAGCTTAACTTCGATTATGGTTTATGTGTTGGCATGCGTCGTTGTGATGGTGTCTTCATGCTAAATCGTGATCTGAACATCTTAAGTCACTCCTCTGAAGATTGCACCAGTTCCGCGGAAGTTGTCTGAAGTGAGGCAAAACGGAGCTTGGTTGAAGCTTGTGAGAATTGATCACCATGTCCCACACCCTAGAGTAGACTAGAACACTCTTATCCCTACACCCTTTAAATTCAATTCATTTCTGGTTAGAATTAGGAAACTTGTGCTCACCTGCCAAATCATTTGAATTACGTGAAAGCCCTTAGTCTACTATCTGTTGTCAGCTGTCGAACAATTGTGTAAGTCCCCTTGACATACCAGCAATATCACATTGAGCCAACTGAGTCTATTCGCACTTAAGGAACCTTGAAGTTGAAAGCATGATCTTACTCGCAATCTTAGCATGCTAAATACTTTGTTCAAGAGAGGATAGAGCATCCGTTGGGAGACTTTATTCTATGTTGGTGCGGTCTCAAAAACCACGTCAACACAACTTAGTGGGTTTAATTTCCAGATCATATTCCTGAATCTTGGCAATCCAATTGCCTCTTTTTGTTCCAAATTCCTGTTGTGTTAGGATAGACTTAATAGTTGAATCTGGTAGTAGAACCTTGACATGGCTACTTAGAATGTAGAACCAAAAATGCTTGATGGCTTTGACAACTGCGAAAGCATGCTTCTCCATTTGAGAATATTTCAATTCATAATTCTTCAGGGGGCAGCTCATGAATGTGATGGGAGATTCAAAGCCTTCATCATTTTTTTGTACCAAAATTGCTGAGAGTGTATGCTCGGAAGCATAACTGTACATGACAAAATCTTTAGTGTAGTTGGGGCAGACCAACACAGGCGCGTGAGCAATGGCCTCTTTGATATCATCGAACGCTACTTTCCCTTCTGCCGTCCAATGGAATGTGGCGTTACCCTTCATCATATTTACAATATGACGAGTCTTTTTAGCAAAGTCTGGAAGAAACCTCTTTAAGAAGTTTACCTTGCCAAAGAAGGAATGAACATCTTTCTTGCTTGATGGCAGAGTGAGAGATTTAATTCCATTGACCCTTTCCAAGTCAATCTTGATTCCCTCTGTAGATACAACGTGACCAAGAAGTTTACCTTCTGTCACCCCAAAAGTTGACTTTTTGGGATTTAGGGAAATACCATGCTGACGGCATCTTTCAAGAGTTTTCCTCAAGTGGTAGAAATGTTCATGATGTTGCTTAGAGAAGACCATGAGATCATCAAGATACACCACAATGAACTTACCCATCACGTCGCGGAAAGCGAGATCCATGGCACGTTGGAATGTAGCACCAGCGTTGATCAAACCAAAAGGCATCCAGTGATATGCAAAGGTTCTCCATGGCGTCGTGAAAGCGGTTTTGTGTTGATCGCTTGAATTAACTTCAATTTGATTGTAGCCGAAAAATCCGTCTAGCATGGAGAGCATCTTGGATCCGGTTACATTTTGTAGGACTTGGTCCATCACTGGAAGTGGATAATTGTCTTTGAGTGACAATTGGTTTAGATTTCTGAAATCTACACAAATGCGGATTTCGCCATTCTTCTTACGAACGGGGACGATATTAGCTATCCATGTTGAATGATGGATAGGGAATATTATCCGTGCGTTTAGCATCTTTTGAACTTCCGCCAAAATTGTTCCAGAGATCTTGGGATTGTACTGCCTCTGCTTTTGTTTGTAAGGCAAAGCTCTGGCCTTGAGGGGAATATCATGTTGTACTTCTTTAGGCCGAAATGATTTTAGATCTTCGTACGAATATGCTAAGACATCAATATACTCTTGTAGAAGCTGAGCAAACTGTCTTCTTTCTTCGGCCGTGCAACATTTACTAATGTTCACCATCTTGGGGTTAGCTTCAATTCCCAGATTAATCTGTTCCACTTCATTAGATGAGTTGGAATCTAAAAGTTGCTTTTTTACATGGCGATCATGCTTGTCAAAAAGCTTTTCTAAGGATACTAATCCTTTGGGAATCTTATTCCCTTTGAGTTGCAAATATTCTTCGCTTGTAATAGGATCCATATTTGACACAGATTCTCGAGGCAGAGAATCGCTGCCTTCAAAATACAACTCATCAAAATTCTTTGCTTTCTCCAGAAGGGAAATGATCTGATGATCATCATTGAAAATTTGCCAGTTCTCCGAATTGTCAGGGACACTTGGGCGGAAAACCAACTCTATGGTGTAGGTAGAACCTTGAAAGTCTTTGTGTGGCACCAAGAGTGTGGCGGAGATTGCGAGGGAATCATCTCTAGTATTGTATTCTCTGGGAACAACAGAGATATCAAAAGCTTCAAATTCCTCAATGGAATCTGTTGGCGTTTAAATTAGCACCTCTGGAGTGCTGATTGTAAACGTTTAGCTATTTCAAATGTTTTGCAACACTTCTTCGTTATTTAAAGAGGAGAAGTCCCTCTCTGCTGGGAGCAATGCGTAGGGAAGGGAAATGTTAACTAAGTTCCTATCTTTTTATGCTTCAGCGGCAGGACACAAGGGTGCATAAACACAATGCGCCGTAGCTAAGCTTTTCTCTGGTTTCTGCAGATCTTAACTACGACTAACTAGCTTCTATCTATCCAATACCTTCAAGATGAACAGAGCATGAGGGTAAAGGAGCGGGAATGGGATGGTTGGATCACTTGAATTCACCGTCTCCAGAGGATATGACCGAGGCTCTGAACTCTGGGTATACACCGGGATAAGGTTGGTACAAGCAAACACTCTACACGGTAAACTAGATCTGAGATCTGCCAAGGAGGAGGGACTCCTATCCGAGGTATGAGCTTAAGAAATAGTTTACTAGAAACAACAAAATCACGATGCCTTGGCCAATGAGCTTGCTAAGGAGGAGGGACTCCTATCCGAAGTATGGCTTGGAAGTCAATACATTATACAACATCAAACGATAACTGTCAATAACAAATATCCAAGGAGGAGGGACTCCTATCCGAGGAGGGAAATGAGACAACAAGCTATTAAACACAAGACGTAGACATAACTCAAATAAGATGATCAAAATGCAAGCGCCTTCTGATATTCCTCTTCAATGCTTCATCAACGAATTACAAAAGTTGGGAGAGCAAAGGCACGAAATCATGCACAATTACAATCATCCAACGAACTCTCATCCAAGAGTGAACAAATATTCGCTTTCAAAGCTTGTTGGCAACAATGGCGCAGCAATTTTGCATAGCAAGTAAAGGTTAAACAAATAATGAGCCCAAGGCTCTTATTTATAGAACTCAAAGGAGTGGGCAACCCCAAAATCTCCTTGAGTTAACAATGAGTTCTTGCCAATCAATTAGCAAGATTTATTCCTAAAAAGGGGGAACAAGCAGTTAACTGGAAAGCTACTTCAGTTAACTGAAAGTAAACAAAGAGTCAACTGGAAACTACTTCAGTTGACTGAAAGCAAACTAAAGGTGAACTTAAATGTAAAGTATCCCTCCAAAATAGACATCCACATTTAGTGGAGATCTAAGATCCACGAATCATGGAAGCCAATTAGACATCCTTAATTAGTGGGATCTGACAATGCATGATTTAAGGAAAGTGGAGTTAAACTTGGAAAGAAGCATCAAGTTAACTCCAACTACATTTAATAGCATCTTGAGTTGACTTGGAAAGAAGCATCAAGTCAACTCAAGTCTCATGAATGCCACTTGGAGGGTGTATGGCGTCCTTCTCTTGGTGCATTATAGTTCGCCACTTGTCAACAGTGTCTCTATCCATTGATTGACTTCATCAGCTTCTGGGGAGTTAATGCTCTGTAGAATGATGACGTGGCGTCGCAGCATGATCTCACCCGTTGTGAGCTGATTTCCGAAGTCAATGCATTGAGATGCTGCCTCTTCTAACTTGGTTGATAAAGCTGCTACCTTAGCCAGCTTGCAACCCTCTGGATCATCAAGAAAGGTACTGCGGATGACATCTCTGAACTGGTTCTGTACAGTCACCAACTCGACGTATTCTCCTCCTTCACGCTGATATTCCATGCAAGGGAAAGATATTACCAACATTCTTGCGAAGTTGATAATAGTGGCAACCACCCTTCTGTAATCAATCATCTCTACTGAATGAGCGTCGTAGGCTTTCACCTTATACGCTAATTGTTCTTTCCAAGCAAAAAGATGTTGCTTGTTTTCTTCAGAGTATACTGATTGATATGCTAATTGCAAATCTGCAATTGTGCCTTCGTCTTCACGCCTCTTTTCTGCAATCCTCTGTTCCGACTGCTGGATCTCCACACGAAGTTCATGTGCTCTATCCCGTAACTGGTATAGGTTTCCCAGTACGCATCTACCCTTGAGAACAAACTCTTCCACCTGATTTCTCAAGTGTTTGCCGAATGTTAACAATTGCCGATGATTCTGTTCGGCGGGGAGATCTAGTAGTCCTGCTGGTAAGGCTGAGACGTTTGGTGTGCCATGTATCAAGCTAGTTATGTAAGACCTCAGTTTCTGATTTTCAGCCTTTAAGGCTGCCTTTTCTTTACCATCCTTGGCCATTCTTTCTTGTGCGCTCACCGAAGCTATTCCGAGAAGATCCGCCTCCACCTGTCGCGTAGTCTTCTCGAGGTTAAGTTGAAACAAAGTGTAGTCCTCTACTTGAACCTCGTGTATGCTTTTCTCTACTGGTGGAGCGGCAGTCTCTATGATGATCTCACATTCTGCATTCCTTTCTATGTGAATTTGATTCTTCAACCTTTTCGCCGGCGTGTCTTGTGGGACGTGGTCGAATTCGGTAAAGTCAAGTTCATAGGAGGGTTTCTCCCTCTTCCTTCCTAGGAAGCTTTCGAGCCAAATAGAATCTCGGCGAACTTCACTAGGAGGGACGTGAGGCCCTTGAACGCTAGATGTGTGAGACTGTGCTGGAGCAATGTCTCTTGGTGGCGAATCCAAGTCGATGAGGACTTGTGTATGCTGTGACACTGGTGATGTAGGCGGCTCTATTTCCATAACAGGCACCATTTCTGCTGCTGCTTCTACTGTCGTTGCTTCCGCCATTGGCTCAGCCACTGGTTCTTCAACAACTACTGCTGCTGGTTCCTCTGTGATAACTTCTGCTGAATCAGGGATAGCAGTCTCTACTCTCTGTTCTGGGGCAGCAATACCCATGATTATGTCAGGACTATGTGTGGCTTTCTCCACTGGTGTCCTCTGTGTTCTAGGCTTTGACATCCTCATCCCTCGGGGAGTATTGCACCATTGTTTCTGTCTAGGTTTCCTTCTTGAAGTGGAAGGTGGTGTAGACTGAACCTGTGGCGGCTCTGTTCTGTGAGGTATCACCTTCCTAGAATTCTTGCTGTCGAGATAGAGTTGGCTATTTCTAACCACTCTACTCGTTCTTTCTTCTATAGATGTATCTTCTTTGGCATACCAATCCACTCTCGGGAGCGGTTGGGAGTCAACTGAATCTGCGAAGAATGAGGGGAGAATGATTTCCCCTTCATCATCTGACAAGCCCTCAATGTCTGCTGACATAAAATCAGCAATTTGTGGGAGTCTGAATCTGCTGTAGTTCCTTCTTCGCACTTCATACTCGTCTTTACAATTCACCCAATAATCTTCCATAGAAGACTTATGTGACGAGTGTTGCTCAAGGTGTGCTGCATAGAGTCCTCTGGGATCATAGGATCTTCTATCAATGAGATATTTGAGGTTAAACCTCGCTGTTTCTTGACCCATCATCTTTGCATCTGCCGCGAATCCACATCTATATAGTCCCATTTCAACGGGAAAGTTAACAGCAGTCTTCCTCTTCAAGCGCAAGTAGACATGAACCTCGGACAACTGCCTCAGGAATTCCATGAAGACTACCCTATCTGAAGGGTATCTTGGTAGCATGGCGGGGTGGCCAATGTAGCCATACACGCGTATGTAGGAGAATGTAGGAAATTGGATGAACCAATCTGCCCAATCTGCCATTGCCTCTCTGGCTGTCTGTGAAATACGTACGTGCATCTCATGGTTAAGCTCACGTACTGTGTGCATGGTGAAGAGATCACTTGTTTTCTTGAAGTGCCTTTCCGCTTGAGTAAACTCAAGACGTGTGAAATGTTCGTGAACCTTCTGCACACCTAAGGTTCCCACATTGTTCAATAACCTGAATTCACCTTGGAAGGCGATCAAGTATACCAGGTAAGAGCACATGTGGAACCTATGAGCTTCCAGATACCCAGTGATTTGTCGGTGGAGTGCGTCACTGATCAAAGTGGCCCAGTCATAGTATTCCCTTCTGCCAATGATTTTAGCGATGACATAGTACATCCATGGCTGGAATTGACGACCATCTTCTTCTCCAGTGATTCTATTGAGTAGAGTGATTAACACTGCGTACTCATCTTTGCATTCTCCTCGTCCCAACGGCTTAGGCAAGTTTGCCTTTGTCACTTTTAGCCATTTTTCGGCCATAATCCTTTGACATTTGTCCTTAGCTGTCTCAAATGCTTTTTCACATTCCGTCAATGATATGACTTTGCTATTAGGATGTGATGGAATATCAAAACATCTTTCGATATCCTGAGGCTTTAAACTGCAAACAATTCTTCCATCTGCTGCTCTGATTTCTCTGGTGGTAGGGTTGTAATGCTTGATACAAGCGATTACAAGCTCTACGCTTTGTAGTGTGATGGGAATTGATGCGGCTTGCAGCAATCCGGATTCTTCGATATTCTGCAATGTTATTTGATTCATGCCTTCTAGCTGCTCCAAATCGACCACCGGATTTACTTGGTGCAGATTTGTGTCAACTGTTTTCAGGTAATCATGGAGTAAGACCGTCTTGGTCTCGTATTGCACCTGGGAGTACTGCATCCTGAAAAACTTGAAGATTGACTGTAAGCTTGACCTAGTTCAGATGATTTTCGGAAACCCTTAAAAATAGCGCCCTGCCGAGAAGTATTTTTCCGGAAAAAATCTGGCACATGGGTTTTGTTCGTGCTTCAATGCTGAACAAACCCAGTTCCTCAGAATTTGGATTCTGAAACTTTTTCGGAAAAACCCCCAAAAATAGGGGCAGCAAGTTTGCTGATTTTGGAAAATTTGTCGAGATGGGTTTCTCCGGAAAATGATGCTGAATCTACCCAGTTGATCTGATCTGATGTAGCCTGTTGCTTTTTCTGTCAGATGCAAGAAAACCTAAGACAAGAAGGGAGGAAATAGACAGAAGGTGGATTGGAAGTTTTATCTGATCTTCTTGAAAAAAATCTATCTCTGGTCCAATCCTCAAAATAGCAATCCTTTCCTGCTTCAGATCTGGAAGAAAAATGAAGAACTGATGAAAACCTCCTTCAGATCTTTAATGGCGTCCTTGAGAGCTTGTGGCTGTTTTTATCTTTCAACCTGCAATGAAATAATGAAGTGGGACGCCTTCTCCTTGAATATATATGTTTAAGCTTCAGATCCACAAATTTGGGAAACTGACTCAAGCTCAAAAGGTGATTTGGGCTTGATCTAAAGTTAAAAAGGTGATTTCCACCAATTGTGGAGCTTTTTAGCCAACTTTAACTCAAAGAACTCTTGACTTTAGTCAACAAATGACCTTTGACTTCTTTTGGGCGTCCCTTTTGGCTTTTGCAAGTTTCTTAAGCATTTTCTCTCCTGAAAACCTTCTGTTTGATCCTGAATCTAGCGCTGTTTGTTGATCCTGAGATGTCACGGACACATTCACTGCGGAGCTGGATCCAAACTGGAAAGAAGTGCCTGGGAGACTGTATGATAAAAAGCTGAGTTTAGGGTTCCAAAAGGATGGGCGCCTTTCCCAAGAAAAGGCGCTTTTGCTTATGCCTTAGTGATTTTTCAATCTTTGTTCTTCAGCTTTTTTGAAATGACCTCTCGTGCCTGATCTGGATTTCTTGTTGATCGGAGAGTCAGATGATTTCGCTTGATGTCTCATCAGGTACCTAGCTCTGTTTCGCCAAGAATGACTGTCTTCAGAAAACTTGGATTTCAGTTTAGGGTTCCTTTATCCAAGGGCGCCCCTCCTTGAAAAGGGCGCTTTTGCCTTTTAGCCTGATTATTTTCATCTGGAAAGTTGCCTACTTTGATTTAGATTATCCGTTGACTGCTCTGTCGGGTGTTGATGCTTGCAGTTGCGTTTCCGAGATCTACTTGGGCTGAGAAAGATATCTTGGGAAGCCTTTTGTCATTTATTAGCATCTGGAGGTCAAGAAAGAAGGGCGCCTTTCTTTTGGAAAGGCTCTTTTTCTTAGAACTTTGTCGTCAACTGTGGTTTCTTGATATTTCCTCAACTGCCTCTTTTTGCTTCGTCGGCAGCTGCTTGTGATCTATTCATCAGATGATCTGGATGTTTGTTTCACTGTTGAGCCAGCAATCAAACGCCGAGAATGACTGCTTCGGATGATCTTACTGACTGCATTTGACCTTCAAAAATCATGGGCGCCCCTGCTTGAAGAAGGCGCCTTTTCAACATGTGAGCAATCTCCCCTTCGTAACACCTCCAGAGTTAGTCAAATTTTGACCTTTTTCACTTTCAGGAATCTCCTTCATCAAACAGCATCTTTTTCGACCTTTTCCGCCATGGTTGTGTTGTTGAAGCTTTTGAAGCTTAGCTTTCAGCACCTGGTACTGGCCAATCTGCCATTAATGGCTGTGGAGCTCCTAACTTTGTTCCTGAAAAATAGGAATAGACCCACCAGAGTAAAACATGTCTTTTGATGATTCTGACTTGACCAATGTGATCGTGAAGCCTTTTAAGCCTATCAAAATCATTTTCGATCATTTCTGGGAAGGTCCTATTTTCGGGGGATTTCCCTGAAAATAGGGGAAAAAACCCTAATTTTCAAAATTTCAGAATTTTGCACGTGTTCCTTGACAGAAACCCATCAAGATTCTATGATTGGTTTGACCTAAAACTGACTTAACATCGCATTTTAACAAGATTTAGCTCAATTTACACAGAATGCCAAAAAAATTAATTTTGGGTACAACAGAATCCCATACTAGATTACGATAATGCTTGAGTCTGTCATTCTTTGTCTAATAAAGATTTCTCACTTGACATACTATTAGCTCGGCATCACCTTGTGCATGAAGATTTTTTATACCTTTCTTTAGTGCAACTTGCATTCCCAATAGCAGGGCTTCATATTTGGCAGTGTTATTAGTGTTATCAAATTGTAACTTGAAAGAGAAAGGGAAAAACTTTCCTGTTGGCGAAATAAAAACCATTCCTGCTCCAGAACCAGTCGAAGAGCAGCTACCATCAAATTCGAGCAAACAGACACCGTTGGGATCACCAATGCTAACAGTGTCGAAGTCCAAAGCTTCATCATCTGATGAGGATTCACGGTCGGAGATAGACAAATCACCTGACGACGTCTCATTTGAAGTGGAGGAAATATCATCATTTTCTAACTCATTTTGAGTCGAGGATTCACCCACCTCATTTGTTTGTAGATAGTAAGTTCCCACACCTGAGGATTCAAACAAGATCTGAGCTCTGGGATCATTTGATTTGGCAACTGAAAACTTTGACTCCTTTTCAGGAACCAATTTCTGCATCACACCTTTTATGGGTATTCTTGCTTCAGACATATCCATGCTTAGCTCTCCTCCAATGTCTTTGCATAAATTACGTCCGAGGAGGATTCCATAGGATGCTGGTACATCGGCCACAAGGACCGTCATTTTTATTTTCTTCTCCGGGTATGCGGCGAATGCATATTGCGCATCTTTGATCTGGCCGATCAATGGCACTAGTTTATTCTCCATGGAGAAACAACGGCTGAAAGTTTTGGTCATCTCAAGGCCCAAGGCAGTAGGTACCTTGGCGGGCATCACGTTGTCGGATGCACCAGAGTCTATGACACAGTTACTCAGCTTGAAACCATTTACAAGTAGGGAGATGAAAAATGGATCAATGCATCCGGATGCAGTGGGAGGATTAGATACAAGGTTACTCTGTGGTATCTTGGGTTTAGGAGTAACGGGGGTGTCAAGAGGTGTATCTTGACTTGGGGAAATTCTTTTATCATTAACAAACTTGACAAGCCTGTCAAATTGGTCGGGGTTGGCTTTGAGGTATTCAGCCTCAGACATTTGAACTTTGGTTTTCTTGGCATGGTCAATAATGTCAAAAGCTTGGAAAGAATTTTGTAGGTTGCAAGTCGTAACTTCACTGATTGGTTTTACAAAAGGCACACTGGTCTTTGGAACGAGAGGATTAGCTTTAAGAATAACGGGAGTTGATGAAGAAGGGTGAGGTGTACTTGTGGATTTGCTGCTTTCTTGGGTTGCCAAGGGAGGGGAGATCCTCTTTTGGCGATCGTGATCGGCGGCTTTTCTTTTTCAGGGACAGCAGCAGCTTGAGCTTTATCAAGCTGATTTTGTTGATGCCGCATAAAAATAGCATAAGTATCAGTCACCAAGTTGTCTTCTTCTTCTTGCTTCGCCATTTGCAAATAGCTAATCTTGGAGTCGCTAGCCGAGTCAATTTCTTCATCTTGGAAGAGATCGACATTTTCTTCTTCAGGGTATTCTTGCTGTGCATAATCGTCTTGTTCAACCTTGTAGTATCTCGCGGCATTGTTAGCGGGTGGGGCTTCCAGAGCAAGCCTTCCTGGGGGCCCTGGGAGACGATTTTGATTTTTGTTTCCAGCGTAATTAGGAAAAGTCCTAGGGACGTCCTTGTAATTGCTACTGTTGTTATTGTTGGAAACTTGCTTTTTGAGAGACAAGACTTCATTTGCCAGCCTTTGGACCATGGGATCTGTGAAATTTGAGCTGGCACTAGGAGCACTAACATTAGATGCTGAAGACCCTGAGGCTTGCATCCTTTTGTTTCCATTAGTTCCCATCCTGATTTCTCCAGCAAGGATCATATCGTCCTCCAGACTGGTAGCCAGTTGCTAGGCCGCTTCAACATTAACAAGATTTTCCCTATGTAAGTAGAAACTCACCTTGGGTAGTTGTGTATTAATGAAGAAGCACTTCAGGTTATGATTCGTCGGTCTTGCATCATTTGGGATCCGCATCACCAATTTATTAAATTTTGCTAAGAACTTGCACATGGGCTCGTGAGCTTCTTTACGCATGGTGGTGAGTTGCGCCAATAAAGCATGTGAATCTTCAGTAGGCTTAAATCTTTCTTCAAACTTGGTGCGAAGAGAGGCCCAATTGGTGACGGAGGCGTTAGGAAGAGTAAAGAACCATTCGGCTGCAACCCCTTGAAGGGATTCAATGAACAATCTTACAGAAACATCTTCATGCTCAATGCCAAGAACGCCACAAACGATGTAGAATGCGGATATGTGCTCATCGGGATGTTGTTTGCCATCACCTTGAAACTTCAGGAGATGCTTCCTGGGTACGCGTCGCAGCTCGTGCAAAGGTGCGGCCAAACGGAGGGGACCAAAAGCATTTCCCCATGGTCCTGTAGGTGGTGCGGCCATAATTGGTTGCCCAACAGGTACCTGAACGGGATGTCTACGGTAAACAGACCAAACACTTGGGAGAGGAGATCTTTGGCTATGCGGAGGGTAGCTTACAGCACGTTGCAGTGGTGACCTTACTCGTGGAGGAGTAAATGGAACATTACGTTGCAACAACTCTTCAAAAAGTGGATCTGCTACTCCTTGAGCCCTCAATCCTTGTGTATATATCCGGTCCGCCAGAATGTAGATCTGAATAAGATGGATATTATAAAGTGACAATATACAAAAGAACAACAAGAAAGAGGAAACTTATCTACTTCAATCAAAAGCGTGAGGCTTAGATTGCGTATGTCATTCCCCAGTAGATTCGCCAAAAAACTGTTGGGTGAAAATTATGTAATCAACTTTTCGATAGATTACACAACTAGGACTTCAGCCACAGCTATGTGAGATGTAAATCTCTCCTCTCAGAAAGGGGAGGCGCCCTTCTTACTGCTGACAGAAGCGATAGTAAAACAAACAAAGTAATTACAAAATGTACACAATACTTACGAAGTGGGGGGGGTGTGTTACATTCATCCTTCTCTCTTTTTTCAGAGAAGATGTTTACAATGCTTCACTGTTGGAAGTTCTCAATTCACAATAACTCTAAACTAACAAGAAGCAGTAATGCCAATACCTCTATCTTGTCAAAGCAAAGCGTAGAGGTACCAGAAGTGATTAACAATAAACTAGTAAAATAAAAGGGAAAACTCACGAAGGCACAAAGTAGTTCCGTAGCTTTATCAATGGTGGATTTGTGATAGGCGTGTCGTTTGTCACGTTAGAAGCACAAAGTCTTCTTAGATGCAGCAATTCCTCAAACAACATGAACAATTACAAGCGCAAAGTCTTGTAGATTATCCAACCAAAGTATCCAAAGAGCATGAATAATTACAAGCACAAAGTCTTGTAGATCATTCTGTTGATGATATAGCAGCTTCAGTCGTTCCTTCCAGCTCAGCCCTATTGAGAGAACATAAATTAAATGATAGCCCATTGGCTATTTAATTTATACTCGTTGTTTTTGTATTATCTTCATTTTATATGGCCGACATGAGAAGATACGAATTCATAGTCAAATCTTTTATTAGAAGACATTTAATATTTGAGGCCGGCTTCCATTTATGAAGAAACGCGATTTCTTGAAGGCCGACATGAAGGATTCAAAGAGATGTGTCTCTCCCATTCATTTGTATACATTCACATTGATTCATCCATTGTGATCATCCAATATCAGTTCGATTATACACATAAGTCCGATATCATCAAGTGCGAATATATTAATCAAGTGCGAATACAAGATACAGATTGAAGATCATCTAGTGCAAAGAATCAAGCAAAGTGCGAACTTCATACAGGGCGAATAACATACAAGTGCGAACTTCTTACAATACGGATATCATAACAAGTGTGAACATCATACGAAGATCATACAGTGCGTAGTATCTTTTAGGTGCAAATTCTGTAGGTGTTCATTTCAGTCAATCACAGATATTGCCAGGTGCGAATTGGCAGGTTGTTATCTATTATTGTATTTTGCCAGGTGCTACATATTGGTCTTGTGTTAGACCTCATTGTAAAGTGAATTGTTGCCACTTCTATAATCAATATAAGAGAGATCTTTGTTGCTGGGTTTTTCTCCCTCAAGAGGAGGGTTTTCCCAGGGTATCTGCTGTGTTATTGTTTCTGATTTTGAATTATTTTCTGTGCATTTAATCTGATCATATAAAATTCAACACATTCAACCAAAGATAATCAAAACACAAATGTAAATCTAAATAAAGGATGTAACACAAAGTTTACATGAATTACTTAGAGTCCTTCATATTCCATAAGCTAATCACCACCAAATGAGATCAATTCATAAGATTATCGAATCCAACACAAAGTCTGGTTTGCAATCTTCTTCTTTATTGATCAAATTTCATTCACAAAGTATGAACACAAAGTTTCACAATTTTGCTTCAAAAGGGTAGCACTTCGTTGCAAAATACTAAAGGATAAATTTACAATAGAAATCCCTCACATTATATAGAAAGAGGGATGAGCAAAATTAGGAATCTAATTTGAGGAAATCAAGGAAAGTTGGGTGAGCGATTTTAGGAGATCTCACCTAACTTTGACCAAAGTCAAAGTGTAATTTGTTTTCAAAAGATTACATCTTCAAACTTGGTGCAATTACAATTTACAAAAAGACATAAGATGTTAGGAAATATTTACAAGATGCATAAAAGGATGCATCGAAAATGTCTAACACTGGATATCAGGAATCTTCATGTTTCCTTGCTTTTGGTGCGGAAGTTTCGTATTTCTTTTCTGGTCTCCTGCACGAACTTCTCATCCGGACCAACGGTGTAATCCACAATGGTGTGAATTCTCGTGATCAATCTCATGGCAGATGAGTGAACCTTCTTGCACCTGTCAAGATGCATTTTCAGGTTATCCAATGTGAGCCTTGTATCACAAATGGCGTTTAGAGAGGCTTCTGAAAAGTTTGCACTGTCAATCAACTTCATGATGGCTTCCTTGAAGATCTGGGATATTTCTATGGTTGGCAGGAAGATACGATTTTCCTCAAGAAGTTGACCTAGCAACTCCTTGATACCTTTTTCAAGAATAACACGATGCCCTTCGACATCTTCTTGCACTTGGTGGAGATCTTCCGTAAGAGATTGAATTACTTGAATTCAATGTTTCAAGGATTCTCTTACCTCAATGAACTTTTCTTTGTCGGGAATTACCCCGACTTCCACCAATTTACTGAGCTTTACCTTCTTCATCTGTGACCATGACAACAGGTATTTTTCCATATCTGTGCGCTTCTAGGAAAGTACACTTTTTTCTTTATCAAGCTCTGTGGTGAGCTTGGTCAACAAAGTAGTTTTCTCGTCCGTAGCAATTATGACCTGAGATCCGTGTTCTATGATCTTCTCAACGAAATCATACAACACTCTGCCTTTGGAGGCGAACTTCTCAGCTTTCTTGACAGCTGGGTCCTCAATACTTACCACTGTCAGCAAGTCTCTTTACAACAGTGGCATAATGCTCTGCCCTTTGTTTGTACATATTGCAAGCTTGATCCATTTTATCCAGTCTTCCAGCCAAGATATACAATGGCACTTGCGCATCTGCTTTTGCACTTTCATTGGTAACCTTGCCAAGCTGGACCTTTGTTACCGTGTAGTCCTCCATATTGACATTTCCTTGCGATGGTATGCCAATCTCCGCATACTTATGGCCAGTATTGTCAACGTTCAGCCTTGAATATACTTTTGCCTTTTCCTTCCCTTTCGCCTTTGGAGGGACTCTCTTCGAGGTCGATCTCCTCTGGAGAAATCATTTGCTTCTTCCGCTTCGACACTTGAGATATCAGCCAAGGGGGAAGGAAGGAGGTGTGAATTTCTGGTTTCACTGTCAACTCAGTCGTCATTTTCACTTCTGAAGTCACTGTCACCTCTGAAGTTACCATGGGTATCGTGACAATAGGAGAAGTGTCTATCATCATTGCTCCTATAGACTGCACATTGAGCTGATCACGCATTGACTCATTCATGAAACGATTGAATTCATTTTCAGAAGTGATATCATACGTCGGTGAAAATAGGCTAGGAATGGACGATGGAGGACTTGACAGTATATCAACCGTATGAATGCTTGTCATCGAGGGAGTATCAAGCGAGGTTGATGCTGCAGGAATAGTGGATATCTCTACTGCAGGAATGCATGTGGTAGGAATAGGTGATGAGGGAACAGGAGGTGGAGGAGTTCTTTTATTTGGAGGGGTATGAGGAACACTAGAAATCACAGGCGATGACGTTCTGGGAATTTCATCAACTACATGCTCAAGTGGAGACATAGTTCTTTCTTGATCATGCCTGGGTTCCTGTTGATCACCCTCTTGTCTCTCCGATTCTGGTTCACCTTCGGACTCACCTTCAGATTCTTCTTTAGACTCTTGCCTGCTTTCAGAAACTTCTTCTGCATCGGAGTCTGCTTCTGCCGAGTCTTCATCTTCAGCGGATTGGTCACTGGAAGTACCTTCTTCATCAAAATCTATCTCCTTTGGAACAGCCTTTTTACCTTTAGAGCGAGATGGATCGGATTCCGTGGTTTCTCCTTCTGGGACGGACTGGGTATCTTTCTTGCCAACAATAAACTTGATCCTGGGACCTCTTCATGAAGAAGTGGGAACAGCCGTTGATTTATTTTTCATGCGGAGTTCTTGCTGTCGGCAAGCTTCTGCTACAGATTCTTCTCCTTCCAAATCTGTTCTAAAACTTTTCATTTCAAAACCATGCTTATGTAACCATTCTGCAATATTGGGTAGGATTGGCGCCAATCTCTCTCTCATGCTAGTACTTTCTTTCCTAGACCATTGAATTGCAGGCAACGGCCTTTTAGAGACCTCTTGTTCATCATAGACAACATTCATGATATCGCCAAGATCTGTAAAATCCTCTGGTAGGTCAGCAATATCAAGGTCTCTAATCTGCTGCACAGTCAACCTGCAATAATCCATTTTGCCAATGGCTTCTTCATCTTTGCAATCAGCCCAAATATCTTCAAAACGGTACTTGTGATGATGACCCTTTTGTAATTGCCTTCTGACATCCCAGTAATCAAAATCAAACCTATACCTGTAGGTCTTGATTGTCATGATTTGCATCTCAGCATAAACAGATTTGGTTTTCTGTACAGTTGGGATAGCATATTTGTCGATTGTCAGTGGGAACTTGAATCCACGCTTGTGATTGCTTCTTCGTTCTTTATGCACTGAAATCAGCTGTCTGCACATCTCCATGAGAACCCATTTGTCCGAAGGATATCGTAGCACTATGTAAGGGCAGCCATTGTAGTACCCTACTCTCAAATAAGTAAATGTTGGGAATTGTAGAAATAAGCATCCAACTTTACCTACCGCCTTATAGGCCTCATCAGATACCCTTCTCCTCTCGAGATCTGGATGAAAATTGAAAAGCAAAGGTGCGAAGAAGCATCAATAACCCCTTAAATGATGGAAGCTTTCCTTCAACTCCAGTTGATAGAATAATTTATACACAAGTACCATCATCCGATTCCCTTTTGTGGAGGGACCTAGAAATTGCCTCATTACAGCTGCTGCGTACACCAGGTAAGAAGTCATATAGAATTTTAATATGGAAGGCGCGTTGATTAGTTGCTCATGTATTTCATCACTGATCTGCTTGCCCCAGTCAATGTGCACTTTTTGTCTTCTTATAATCCTGATGTATTCATACATCCAATCATGAAAAGTGGATGATTCAAGCAAGCCTTTTACTCTGCTTAAAAATGTGATCATATCTTTGACATCATCTTTGAAATCACTTCGCAGGAGTCCCTTTGGCCATCTAGAAATAGATTGTCTAGGATTCTTCAACCATTGGGTATTTATTAGGTTTTTAGCCTTGTTGGAATCAGCGTCAAAGACTTCTTGTGCTTTTTGTATAGAGATGTCAATGTACTCCATTTGAGGAACTTTAAACACAATGTCAAAGAAGTCAGGGTCGAGTCTTAAAATCTCGTGCCTAGAAGAATCAATCACACTTTTGCTTTCCCTGATGTAGTGTGATGCCACTTGAAGGACATTCCGTATTGTGTGTAGCAGTAGGGAACATAGCTACCGAATGCAGGTTACTGTGTACAATTGCTCTCATCGGATCAGGAAGAGGCTTCTTCTCAGTTTGCTTTGCAAAATCAACCAAGTCTTGATGGCCAACCTCCGTGTCTTTTATTTCTTCCACCTTGGAGACCACTACAGTTGGCGGATAGACACCTTGATATTTATATTTCATTTTGCCTTTTGCTTTTGAAGAAGACGGAGGTTTACTGGCAGTCATCTGAGAGCAACTGAAACTTTGATCAATCAACTTTGAAGATCATGAAAAGAGACTACAAGATGCGGAGTCAAAAAAAACGTTAGTCGTTAAACAGAATGGGAATGCGTGAGGCGAGCAACAACGATGAGCAAGCATGGAGCGGATGACAAGGGACGCAAAACAATGCACAAAGTGGAAGGAGTGAGGTTCGGAACGAAACCTGGAAAGTTTGAAGTGTTTCAGGGAAAAATTGTGAAAAGTGTAAGGGCGCACTTTTTCAGCGCCTCTGCATTTTGAAGGAAACTGGCTTTGATGCAGGGGCGCTGAAAAACAACGCTCCTGCACTTCAGTGTTAGGGAAAAATGGCATTATGTTAGGGCACACTTTTTTAGTGCCTCTGCACTTGGGGGTTTGTATGATATCTGGGAAGAACTAATGAATGTATAGGCGCACTTTTTGGATGCCACTGCACGTGAAGCTTGAAGTTTGGAAAATAACGTGCAATGATGTTGAAAAACAACGCTTGACTCTTGAGGCGTGAATTTCTTTGTGTCAAGCATTTGCAAAACGATTTTCGAAAAGGAACCCTTTCACCACGTATTTTGGAAAGAAAAACCTACATCCTTACGCCACTATACATTGATGTAAATGGTGATAGGATGAAACAAACATTGCGATGCTTGAAGAATAAGGGACGTGAGAAGAAGAAAGAGACTAAGAGACAAAGGGAGACATGTAGAAAGTTCAAACGAAACAAGAAGATACCACGATCTAAAGCAAAAAACGCGTGGGCACAAAGTGGACGCATAAAGAAAGGAAAACAATGCGATTAGGGTAAGAAGAAACACCCACACATTTTGGAAAGATATTCAGAAAACAAGGAAAGAAAAACGCGTGATTTACAAAAATGCATGAAGAAAACAAAGGTAAATAAAAACGCATATATAAATCACTAAGACGTGTACAAAATAATGAAGGAGATTAGAGGAAAGGTAAGAAGAACGACTTACCAAGAGAAAACGCGAAATTTGGTTGGGAGGAACTTCAGATTTCTCCAAAAACGTGTTTTGCAGCTTGAGAAGATTTCGCCCAGCAAGAAGGAATTAAGTTTGAAGATCACAAACAATGAAAATGAAACAATAAAGCACTTTAAGTGAATGGGAAACACAAAAACCTAACTCAAGTCACCCAATTAATTGAGGCACAAAAAGTGGCACGATGAGCGAAAAATGCAAAACGCATGAAGAAACGCGCCTAGGCAAGAAAATGACTAAATCTAGACATAAAGTGTAAGAGCACACTTTTTCAGCGCTCTTACATTTTTTGACAAAAACACTTTCATGCAAGGGCGCTGAAAATCATCGCCTCTGCACTTTCAACACTTAGCCAAATTTTGGCTTGTGAGCAGGAGCGCACTTTTTCAGTGCAACTGCATTTTTCACAATTTAACTAAGTATGAAGAATGAGACTTCGCAAAGGAGCTCGTTTCGAAGGTCTTCGTGAGGCGAACATAGGGGGATGCTCAAACTGACTGTTTGAGGCTTTGGAACGCATTCTGAGGTGGCTTGGAAATAACCTCGTTTTGCGTGCTTGAACTCCACGAACCTAGGAAACAAACAAGTTTCGTATGGGGGTTATCCGTGGAACGAGCGCTGCTAGATTCCATGATAACATTATTATAGCCATAATCTTGTTCAAAACAAAAGGGATGTAACATACTTCTCCCCTTAAGAATCATTGTCCCTGATGAATATTTATTCATAGATTCAGGTCTAAAATTATAAATATATATAGAGTTCTTAATTGTTCATAAAAAGATAAGGGAACTTCTAAAGGATTTCATCATAATCCTCCCATGTAGCATTTTCCTCTGAATACTGGTCCCATTGGACTTTGCATTGTATTAACTCGCAGTTACGTAAGCGTAGCTTACGTACCTCGAGCACTCTGAGTGACTTGATTGTGATCACCCCAGGATCCCGCACCTTCAAGGAATTCTAGTCAATCATATGGTCAAATTCTGCATAGTACTTCTTAAGATAGGAGACATGAAATACATCATGGAATCTGGTGAGAGTCGAAGGTAGAGCAATTTTGTGTGCTACCGGGTTGATAACTTCCAAGATTTCAAAAGGTCCTACATATCTCGGTGCTGGTTTAGAGGTTTAACTTGCAAGAGAACTTTCTCTCCAACCACAAACTGTCTGGGGGTTCGTTTTGCATCGGCAGAGCTTTTCTGTTGATCATTAGCTTCCTTCAACCTCTGTCTGATTAACTTAACCTGTTCCTCCATTTCCTGAAGCATCTCGGGTCCTAGAATGATCCTTTCCTCCATCCTGTTCCAACTAATAGGTGTTCTGCACTTCCTGTCGTACAGTGCTTCAAAGGGTGCCATTTTGATAGCTGATTGATATGAATTGTTATAAGCAAATTCTACCAATGGTAAATATTCTTTCCGCTTATATTGCTGGTCCATGCAGTACATTCTTAGTAGGTCTTCCAAGATCTGATTTACTCTTTCTGTTTTCCCATATGTTTCAAGATGATAAGCTATACTAATATATAGTTGAGTTCCCAAGGCAGAAAATAGAGTTTGCCAAAACCTGGATGTCATCCTAGCATCCTTGTCAAAAATAATCTTTTCCGGAACTCCATGAGGACGAAAAATTTCTTGTACAAACTTCTGAGCAATCACAGAAGCCCCATTTGTCAAATTTCCGAGTATGAAATGTGCTACTTTGGTGAGTCTATCCACTACTACTAGTATTGCATTATGTCTGCTCCTCATCATTGGTAAACCCTATACAAAATCCATACTGATGATCTGCCATTTCCATTCTAGTACACTGTGAGGTTGTAAGAGTCTTGTTGGGTGTTGGTGCTCCACCTTAACCTTCTGGCATTCAAAACATCCTACAACAAATCTGGCTGCTTCCTTTTTCATTCCCTTCCAAAAATTCAAAGGTTTGACATCGGCCAACATTTTGGTTACCCCTGGATGACCTGAGTATGGTGCTGTGTGAATCTCCTTCCATACCAACCTCCTTAATTTTGTTGAGTTTGGAACATACATCCTACCCTTATATCTCAAAATTCCATCTGTTTCAATCTAAAAACCCTCATATTTAGGCTCTTGTGAGTTTGCCTATAAAGCTTCACGGACTTGCAGGTAGAATTCATCTTCATTCAATTTTTGTAGTACTTGAGTTCTAAAATTTGTATTGACTGACACCATGGAAGTTATATGTTTTTGTCGGCTTAGAGCATCAACTACTTTGTTCTCCTTGCCCTTGATATAACTGACCTCAAAATCATAGTCTGAAATTAACTCCATCCACCTCCTTTGGTGAGCATTTAAATTAGGCTGGGTGAATATATATTTTAAACCTTGATGGTCTGATTTGAGTTCAAAAGTCTTCCCTAACAAGAAATGTCGCCCCATTTTTAGGGCATGCACAATAGCTACTAACTCCAGGTCGTGAGGTGCATAGTTCTGCTCATATTGCTTCAACTTCTAAGATTCATAAGCCACTACCTTCCCACCTTGCATTAATATTCCGCCCAAACCTTCACTAGACGTGTCCGTTATAACTACAAAATGACCATTAGGGTCTGGTACTACCAAAACTGGTGGTCATTAATTTCTCCTTCAATGTATTAAATGCTTCTTGACATTTCTTTGTCCATTTAAATCATTTTCCTTTCCTTTGAAGGAAGATAATGGGGTGGGCGATCCTAGAGAAATTTCTTACAAACCGTCAGTAATACCTAGCCAAACCCATGAAACTCCTAACCTCATGCACATTTTTCGGTACTAGCCATTCCACTATAGCTTTTATCTTTGTTGGATCCACTGCTATTCCTCTGGATGATATTATATGCCCCAAGTATTGTACCTCTTTCTGGAAGAAGGTGCCCCATAAAGTTATGTTCTCTCAATTGTTGGACCACCCGAAGATGCTGAAGATGCTCATCCTCATTTTTGGAATAAATAAGAATGCCATCAAGGAAAACCAACTCAAATTTGTCCAAACAATTACGGAAAAAACTGTTCATCAGATTCATAAACGCAGCTAGGGCATTGGTGAGACCTGTTGATGTGTTTTTCGTGACCGCACCAACGCAGAATAAAGTCGCCAACGGCTTCCCTATTCTCTCTTGATCAAAGTATCCAGCATGCTAAGATTGCGAGTAAGATCATGCTTTCAACTCCAAGGTTCCTTAAGTGCGAATAGGCTCAGTTTGGCTCGATGTGATATTGCTGGTATTTCAAGGGGACTTACGGAATTGTTCGGCAACGGAGAAAGGAATTCAAATGCTCGAAAGATCTGTCTATGAAGTTCGGGTTTCCTATTCTAACCGGAAAGTACTGAATTGAAATAGGGTAGGGTTCAGAGAGTCTAAATCTATTCTAAGGCGTGGGATATAGAGCTCAACTTCAGCAAACTTCTAACCGGACTTCGCTTTGCCTCACATCGGACAGCTTCCACGAAGTCGGTGCAATCTTGGAGGGTGGTTCAAGGAAAACACATCAGTTGGTTAGCCAAAAATAAGATATTTTTACGCAGAAGTCCGATACTATGTTGCATCAAAATATGATCCTTAGATCGCGACATCCTTTCCTTTTTTTCTTTTTGACCACCTTAAAAGTTGCTTGAATAAACTTCATGGCTACAATCATCTGGGTACAATGATTCCACACCTAGAGTAAAGGTGCTGGATTTTTGATGTTTCTGAGAATTGGCTATGCGATCAAGCATCCGCACTGTCCACAATTACAATGGGTAAGATGCATAAATGAAATTTATTATGAAAAAACTGATTTTCTTAATGGCTGCGAAGAATGTTCCTTGGTACTCTGAATGAAAAAAAGAATCTCCAGTTCTGAGCTGAATTCAGTTCTCCAAATTGCAAAATAAAACTTAGCCGCCTAGAGCTACCACGAAAGCCAGCGTAGAATCTCTAAGAAATAGTTGGCCTGCAGGTCCTCGGTACTCTTGTCTTCTTCTTAAAAATAAGGTTGGACTCCAAAAAAAGATCCAGTTCACAGAAAATACTTTCTTACCAAGCGCCTCAACTTTTCCTTGATTGCCTCACTACCACTGAATGTTGTTCAATGCCCAAACTGTGATCTCTGGATGAAATTCCAAGTGCCAGCTTCGCTTTATTTCACACCTCAACTTCTGCTCCTGAAATATTTTAATCTCCAGAAACGATAGTTTGATGAAACCCTAGGTTTGCAAACTTTAAGCCAGATCCAAAAAGACAAACATTCATAATCACATGCAGTTCGATTTTGGGGATGAAAGGTATATAAACCATCAAGGAAAAATTCACCAAAATCTTTATTTTAAAAATCGGCAAATTAAATTTTAATTTGCACTTTTGCTTAGGGCAATTTGATACCCAGGAAAATTTTTAATGAAATAAACCTCATTAATTACCTTTTAATAATATATTTGAGTTAATGAAATACTTTATAATTAAATATTCTATTAAAATTTGAATATTTCAATAAATGACTTTAATAAAAGTCTCTTTTTATATTTCACATCAATCTTGTGGGCGCATTTTCACTGCTTCATCCCGAATTTTGTTGACTGTGTTGAAGGGAAATTCCACCACCCCAGTGCTCTAGGAATTTTCAAATGGAGGAAATTTGCGCCTTGGAAAGATTTTGAAAAAAAAACTTTTCCCTTAGAAAAGTGGGCGCATTTTAGAAATGGCTGAAGGATGAACCTCAGAAAATTTATTTCAAACACTTCACTTGGGGCGCATTTTGCCTATGGCAAGTGGAGGAGGATCCCACGTTTTTGTCCTCACATTATACATTTTAGAATAGCTTTTTCATGCCATCCTCCCTTATGACCCTTCACATGCCTTCGGGCATCTTTTCAGCATGCATGGAGGCCATTCAAGATTTGACCTTTTTCTACTGGTGCTCATGGAGGTTGGGCGCAAATGGAGACTCCTAACACTTAGAAATTTTTTGCGAGCCGATTCAAAGTGGGCGCATTTTAGCATGGCTGAATACGCATGCAACCAAATTAGGGTTTCTGAGCTTCGGAATCTAAAAATAGGCAGGAGGATAAAGTTTCTTCGAAAACCGGTTAAACCACCGCGATCAGTGCTCTTCAGGCTATCTGCTGGTGAAATTTTGAGTCAAACAGAACACTTACTATTTATAGTAAGTCAATTTGGAAACATGCTAAAAATAGTAAATTGAACGCATGCGTCAGTGTCGGGATAAGGTCACGTGGTCCTGGGCGTTTCATTAAAATTTCAACTCGATCGGAGCATGAGAGCTATCAGAAAATGCGCTTACTATTTATAGTAAGCCACCTTCAGAAACAGGCTAAAAATAGCAGGGTGACTAAAAGTGGTAGTGCCGACAGGTTGATAAAGTTCGAAGAAGCTATGTTTAAAATTTCAGGCTCATTCTGAGCTTCAGAAGTGCAAATTCAAAGAACTTACTATAAATAGCAGGGCAATAAGCTGGCAAAGATGATGAAAATTTTGTCTAAGTCTGGAGTCTCGTCCGGCAGGCCAGCAAAATGCGCCAACTCTCAGCTGGAGCATAAAAATTTCAAAGTGATGCATTCATCCTGCTCAGGGGTCCGAATGCGCCCAAAGGCAAAAAGGTCAAAGAAATCAACGATCTTCGTCTTGCTGCCAGGCCAAAAGTGCGCCCAAGAAGAAAGATGGGAAAAGTTGAAAAAGTTTCTAAGGCATGAGAAATCCGCCTCACCCCTCAGAATGCGCCCAAAATGCAAGTTCATCCTGTACACAAGGCAAAATGCGCCCAAAAGCAAATCTGGTCAAAGCAAAGTCAAAGTTTCTTATCCTCCTCAGGGGGCAAAATGCGCCCAAAGTCATGCATGTGAGGACGAATTGGGAGGTGAGGAGTCATTTCTAAGGCGTTGTCTTGAGTTTATCCACTAGACACATCAAAATGCGCCCAAGGTGAGGGAGCCCAACAAAGTCAAAGATTTCGTCCTCTACATAGAAAATCCCCAAACAGTGCATGTCAAGAAAAAATCAAGAAGATGAAGGGTCACAAGGGACGTGGTAGCAAGTTTATCCTTCTCCTTACTAGAAATGCGCCCATGTTTGGATGTGAAAGGTGCATAAAGGGGTAATTAAGGTGAAAATTTTCCAAGGCGTGGTAAATCCAAGGTGAAAGCTAGGCGTTATCCTCCATCATGTGTAGAATGCGCCCAAGGTGGTGGGCCTTAGAGAAATTTGCTAGGCGTGTGTGTGTTGGGCGCCTAAAGCCTAAAAGTGTTTGAAAATTGCCTAGGCGTTTTCTTCTCCTAACCTCAAATACGCCAAGGGTGATGAAGGAGTTATAAGGTGTGAAAATTTTCTAAGGCATATGCTAGGCATGATTTTCTTCAAGTGTGATACGCTTAAGGTGATTTTAAAATATCTTGAAGGCCTGAAATATTTGAAGGTGGTGGAAATAAAATAAAGTGTGCTAGGCGCCTCAACTAGAAAAGTGAAATATTTTCTAAGTGTCGGAGAACTCCTCTAGGGCGCCTAATGGAATTGCCTTTCAAGTGTGAAGTGAGAAGTAAGGCGTGCCGGGAATGAGTAAATTTTTCTAAGTGAAGCTGATAATTTTTTTTCCATCACAGGCGAAGAACGAAAATTATTTTCTTAAGAAAATACGCCTAGAACCAGATGAAACCCAGAGATGCAGTCAGATGATATGATAATGCAAGATTATTCAAATTTTTCAAGGAGTCAGAGCAACACAGGATGATCACAGGCGAAGAACGAATTTAAATGATGAAAATGATATTTTTTTTTCTAAGGTTCAAAATTGAAAAATTAAATGAACCGTTAAAATAGGTCAAGAAGACTAACACAATCTCCTCAACTGAGCCTGAAAATCTGTTCATAGCGATAAAGGTCAAGGTTATTCCGACACCCTCGATGATAACCAGAATCGAATGAATCAATTGCTCACCGGAAAAATTTTTCTCTAATATCCTGCTCCCTCTCGTTTCTCGATTTAAATGATTCAAATGAATCTTCGTCAAAAGACTTGCCGCCTAATTCATCTAGATTCTTCAATACGAAAATAGGGATGAAGAAGCCAGAGAAGTAAAATTCGATTTAAAAATTCCATTTCCAGAGAGTTGTCAGATTCAGTGCGATGAATTATTAAATTAAATTTTCGAAAAGCAAAATCCAAGAACGCCAATCAAAGTCAAGTTTCTAGAAGAATAATATTCCCGACGACTGGAGACAAGTGTCAGAAACACCAGAGAGGGAAAATTCGAATTCTTGAAGTGGAGGAGTGGAGTTTAATGGCACTGGCTAAAATTAACTTCTTCTAGAATTCGAGTTTTAGCTATAAAATGAGCAAGTTTTTCACTTGTTTTCACAGCTGAGGAGGTCGAACTTGCTCTGAGAGTGAAGCATTGCAGTGAGTTGCTGAGGCTTGAAGGAATTCGAATTTTGCTAAGTCTGAGTGAGTTGCTGAAGTTCGAATTTTGTTGAAGCTCAAATTTGCAGCTGAAAGGACGCCTTGAAGTTGCTGAGAGGGGTACGCCTTGAGTTGCTGAGAAGTGCAATTGCTAAAGTCAAGAAGTGCTCACTTGCTGGTTGGAAAAGGTACGCCCTTGCTGATTAAAGAAATTGTTGAAAGCTTGAAAGAGGTACGACTTTGCTAGTGGCTGAAATTTGATTGAGCTTAGTCGAAGTTGCCAGTTGAGAAAGACGCCTTGAAGCAAAGAAGTAGTTGAGAGTTTTAAAAGTACGAACTTGCTAGTTTGCTGATTGCTGATTGCTGATACGAAGTCATAGAAGTTGAAATTGCTGATTGCTGATAGTGAAGTGAAGTCATCAAAGTCTACTTAGAAATCTGTTCTAAGTATTGGAATTCGAACTTATTCAAGAGAAGAAGCTGAGGTTTGCAAACACGAAAGTTATTGCAGCTCCTAGAATTCGACTGCAGCCCCTATACAATGCCTCATTTTTATTAAATTTAATTGCTGATAAATGTTTGTTATGTTGCAGATGGCTGAAGCGAGGACAACCGGAAAGGATAATGGTGCCTCAAGACAAGCAGTGATCAAGAAGTTGAGCAAAACATTCATGCCAGAGTCGAAGTTCATTTCAAAGCTGGGCAAGTTGACAGACACCAATTTGGGCTCCGTCAACCTAGAGACCTTCAAGAACAGGCTGTTTGGAATTGGAAGTCATCGGGCTTCGGTCACTTCGCACAACATTGTCCGCAGTGGATTATATGCAGCTGCTGGTTTCCCGCCAGCTATTCAGTGTTTAGAGCTGATAATGGAGTGCGCTAATTGCTACGAGAAGGAACACCGGTCGATCATGTCACCTGATGGCTAAGTACTTGCCAATCTTACTCCGGCAGCCATTGGTGAGGCTTTCGGGATCCCGGTGCACAGAATATGATTTACAAGTCCAGGGAGCCGAAGCGGATGTATGCTTCTGCTTTTGAACGGTGCATGGAGACAATTAACACCCACTGGATGAGCACTCCCAAGCCTTCTCGTGCAGTTGCCGAAACAGATCATAGCGGAGGACCTGAAACAAGAATACTGTGATCTTATCATGATGTTTGCAGGGTTGGTGGTTGCCCACAGTCCTACATTTTTGAGCCTTGGATGTTTTATTACATCAACCTGGTGCTGGAAGGCAAGGATTATGTCAATTGGGCTGAGATGATCAGCGATAATATACATGAGCAGCTCCTGAGCTTGAGGAGGACTAAAACGTTTTACATGAGCTCCTACCTTATTTATATGTTGGCACGAATGACGAGGTACAGGGGGATTTCTTATAAAGAACCTGTTGGATGCGGCCCTCATCAGTTCAAAATCCATGAGGCATGTACACAGTTGCACCTGTCAAGCACAACCTACTACAAGCGTGTCAACGATTCATTCACCATGTATATCACAAGGTTGCTTCAGGAGCGGTTACACCACAGAATCTCTAGAGATGCCCAGGAGTTGATCGAAAGGTATGGGTGCTGGTTTATTCAATTTCCGAGATTTTCATATATTAGGCTGCAAGGATTTTCTTCATACCCATATAGGCTGCCTAAGTACCCGACAGATAGAATAATAATGCTAGAGATATCTAGACAGTTGCTAGCCTTTGACAAAATCCAAAAGAAGAAGAAGAAAGGAGGGATAGAGTTTCCAATTGTGATGGGCAACTCGGATGAGGTGTCCTTCGATACAGGCAGCAAGAGAAGCTGAAAGTGAGCTTCAGTTTTATCACTTGGCATATCATACAAGCCGACAGCATTATGACCCACACCATAACATCAATTGGGTTGGGTTCTCACGGGAGGAGTTCAAACATAAGGCCACCATAAGATTATTGGGCTGATGCATTGATGAAATTGAAGCAAGGAAGAG
This sequence comes from Sequoia sempervirens, assembly GCA_007258455.2. Lineage (NCBI taxonomy): Eukaryota > Viridiplantae > Streptophyta > Pinopsida > Cupressales > Cupressaceae > Sequoia > Sequoia sempervirens. The sequence goes on along the minus strand of VDFB02124190.1, from coordinate 13,315 downwards.
AATGTTCTCTGCTGCCGACAATTTCATCGTGGAAAGTGTGAGGTAGTTCCAGTTCCGGACCAGGTCAGTGAGGATATGGATGTTGTTCATCCAGACTATGCAGCTGTTCGGGATACTCCACTTCCACCTATAGATTGGTCAGAGCCCGAGGTTGCTGATTTAGATACTCTTTCCATCCCAGTTATGACATTCACCAGGGCATGGGTTGACAGGAGAGTGAACAGATTGAAAAGTAGGTCAATTGCTTTGACTTACAACATGATGGGAGATCACAGGACGCCCACCACAGGAAGAAAGAAACAGATCACAAGAGGGCCAGAGTCCAGGAAAAAGGAGATAGTTCAGCCAGAGCCTCCACGAGTCACAGTGGCAGCACCCTTGGAGACACGTTCTCCGAGCATACAGGAGGTGTCTTTGTTTGCTGATCAGAGGATTGCAGTGAATCAGGTACCGGTAGTGCAGGATGATATTCAGCCTCCACGGAGGGAGTTGGTTGGCCAGAGTGCCAACGTACCTGTTAGGATTGATCAGCATGATGATGAGGGGACTATTACTGACCCTCAGTTTCAGCAGGAATTAGAGGAGGCCATGAATGATGATGATGATGATGATATAGTGTCAGGTGACACTCAGCCACTTGAG